>NW_019168180.1:0-27751 GCF_002303985.1 Durio zibethinus | reverse complement strand
GCATTCACAATAAGAGACAATATATCGAGATCAATCTCAAGCACACATATAAGAAGGCATATTCTCATCGAGAAAAAGAAAAACACATCGAGGCAACAATTGGGACATTCAATCAGGGTGAGTTTTATTATAAACGGGAATCATACATTAGGACCTCCCACCATCACCAGGGCCAGGGGCAGCCCTTGGTGGGTGGCCTAAGCTCGCATAGCAACCGGTGAGATAGCCCAACACTACGCTCCCGGCTCACCCCCTAAAAAGCCTTAAAGATTTTAGAGCTATGCTACCAGTAACCATTACAATGTTTGAAATGGGGACACTTTTCCTAGCACAATGGATCTACCCGACCATGGCCCTATACATGGGTGGCTCATGGCAACCAAAGTCTTGGTCATGGCCCTATACAAGGTTGGCTCATGACACTGGGATCGACCGGGTCCCCCCTGCATGCTGTTGATCCTGCTATCGCAACCCTCGGATTGGACCGATCTTAGACTAGGAATGAACTCCGTATAACTAAGCCAACCGACGAAATGAGTGGGCGGGAGGGCACTACATTGGCCAGAGAGGCGGGATGCACAAGCCGTGGATCGATAGGGTGGTAGGTGGGTTTACGCACATCTTCATATTTCTACCATGCCAATGCCATTTTTATGGCTTCTAAATTCATACAATGGTCCCTTAAGCCTTCACGTGAAGTTTAATGGCAAGACGACTCGTTTTCTATTTTTCACGATTTTCAAAACTTTTTACGGTTCAGGATTTTTTCAAAATTTTTTCAAAAGGAATTTTGGCCCCAAACTTGGTAGACGTGATCCTTGTATTTTTGTTGGCATGCATAAAAAAATTCAGCTAGAAACTTGAAGTGTACAGGATTTTGTGACCATTTGAAAAAAGTGTCCCCATTTTAGACACTTTAATGGCTACTGGCAGCAAACCTGTAAAATCTCAAATGCTCTTTAAGTGGGTGTGAGTTCTCGAGGTTTGATGAGGGATAGGGGGCCAATATAAGGGCCAAGTACCAGCACCCATCACACAACATGTGCGCACACCCCCCAATCGTCGGAACCCCAACGCCGTCGGCTAGGTTCTCCGACGATGCTCTGGCGATGGTGCCCCGAGTGAAAAAAAATACGGCACCAGCACATGCCCGATCCCAGCATGTGCACCCACAACCCTCGGTCCAGTTCGATCTTACACTGGGAATGAACTTCGTATTCTTAGACTGGGAATGAACTCCGTATGCCTAAGTGAACCCACGAACGAGCGTACGGGCGCTCAGCCAACTAGAGGGGCAGGAAGCGTAAGCCGGGGATCGACCGAGTCCCCCCCTCCGTGTTGCCAATCTTGCTGCTGCAACCCTCGGTCCGGTCTGATCTTAGTCTAGGAATGAACTCCTTACGCCTAAGCCAACCGACGAAACGAGCGGGCGGGCGGGCACTAATGTCGGCCAGAGAGGCGGGATGCGCAAGCCGTGGATCGATAGGGTGGTAGGTGGATTTAGGCACATCTTCATATTTCTACCATGCCCATGCCATTTTTATGGCTTGTAAATTCGTACAATGGTCCCTTAAGCCTTTATGTGAAGTTTCATGGCAAGACGACTCGTTTTCTATTTTTCCCGATTTTTAAAACCTTTTACGATTCGAGATTTTTTTAAAATTTTTTCGAAAGGCGTTTTGGCCCCAAACTTAGTAGACGTGATCCTTGTATTTTTGTTTACATGCACAAAAAAAATTCAGCTAAAAACTCGAAGTGTACATGATTTTGTGACCATTTGAAAAAAGTGTCCCAATTTCAGACACTTTAATGGCTACTGGAACCAAACCTGTAAAATCTCAAATGCTCTTTAAGCGGGTGTGAGTTCTTGAGGTTTGATGAGGGATAGGGGCCAATATAAGGGCCAAGTACCAGCACCCATCACACATCATGTGCGCACACCTCCCCCCGCCCCCCAATCATCGAAACCCTAATACCGTCGGTCAGGTTCTCTGATGATGCTCCGGCGATGGTGCCCGGAGCAAAAAAAAATGCGGCACTAGCACATGCCCAAGCCCAGCATGTGCACCCATAACCTTTGGTCCGGTTCTATCTTACACTGGGAATGAATTTTGTATGCTTAGACTGGGAATGAACTCCGTATGCCTAAGTCAACCTACGAAACGAGCGTGCGGGCACTCAGCCGGCCAGAGGGGCTAGATGCACAAGCCGGAGATCGGTCGGGTCTCCCCCTACAAGCTGCTAATCCAGCTGCCGTAACCCTCGATCGGGTCTAATCTTAGACTGGGAAAGAACTCCGTATGCCTAAGCCAACTGACGAAACAAGCGGGCGGGCGGGCACTATGCCGGCCAGAGAGACGGGATGCGTAAGCCGTGGATCGATAGGGTGGTAGGTGGGTTTAGGCACATCTTCATATTTCTACCATGCCAATGCCATTTTTATGGCTTGTAAATCCACACAATGGTCCCTTAAGCCTTCATGTGAAGTTTCATGGCAAGACGACTCCTTTTCTATTTATCACGACTTTTGAAACTTTTTACAGTTCGAGATTTTTTTAAAATTTCTTCGAAAGGAGTTTTGGCCCCAAACTTGGTAGACGTGATCCTTGTATTTTTGTTGGCATGCACAAAAACATTCAGCTAAAAACTCAAAGTGTACAAGATTTTGTGACCTGTTGAAAAAAGTGTCCCCATTTCAGACACTTTAATGGCTACTGGCAGTAAACCTGTAAAATCTCAAATGCTTTTTAAAGGGGTATGAGTTCTCGAGGTTTAATGAGGGATAGGGGGCCAATATAAGGGCCAAGTACTAGCACCCACCCCACATCATGTGCGCACACCCCCCCGGCCCCCGCCAATCGTCGAAACCCCAATGTCGCCGGTCAGGTTCTCTGGTGATGCTCCGGCGATGGTGCCTCGGGCAAAAAAAAATGCAGCGCTAGCACATGCCCGAGCCCAGTATGTGCACCCGTAACCCTCCGTCTGGTCCGATCTTACACTGGGAATGAACTTCGTATGCTTAGACTGCGAATGAACTCCGTATGCCTACCCATGAAACGAGTGTGCGGGCGCTCAACCGGCCAGAGAGGCAGGATGCACAAGTCGAGGATCAGCTGGGTGGCCCCTTGCGTGTTACCGATCCTACTACCACAACCCTGCATGGATCGATAGGTTGGTAGGTAGGTTTAGGCACATCTTCATATTTTTGCTGTGCCAATGCCATTTTTATGGCTTGTAAATTCATACAATGGTCCCTTAAGCCTTCATGTGAAGTTTCATGGCAAGACGACTCGTTTTCTATTTTTTATGATTTTTGAAACTTTTTACGGTTTGAGATTTTTTAAAAATTTTTTCAAAAGGATTTTTGGCCCCAAACTTGGTAGACGTGATCCTTGTATTTTTGTTGGCATGCACAAAAAGATTCAGCTAAAAACTCAAAGTGTACAGGATTTTGTGACCATTTGAAAAAAGTGTCCCCATTTCAGACACTTTAATGGCTACTGGCAGCAAACCTGTAAAATCTCAAATGCTCTTTAAGGGGGTGTGAGTTCTTGAGGTTTGATGAGGGATAGGGGGCCAATATAAGAGCCAAGTACCAGCACCCATCGCACATCATGTGTGCACACGCCCCCGCCCCCCAATCGCCGGAACCCTAATGCCGTCGGTCAGGTTCTTCCAATGATGCTCCGACGATGGTGCCCCGAGTGAAAAAAAATGTAGTACCAGCACATGCCTGAGCCCAGCATGTGCATCTGCAACCCTCGGTCCAGTTCGATCTTACACTAGGAATGAACTCCGTATGCTTAGACTGGGAATGAACTCGTATGCCTAAGACAACCCATGAAATGAGCGTGCGGGCACTCAACCGACCAGAGGGGCAGGATGCGCAAGCAGAGGATCGATCGGGTCCCCCCTGCATGCTGTTGATCCTGCTACTGCAACCCTCGATCTGGTCTGATCTTAGATTGGGAATGAACTCCGTATGCCTAAGTCAACAAACAAAACGAGCGGGTGGGCGGGCAGTACGCTAGGAGTTTTGGCCCCAAACTTGGTAGACATGATCCTTGTATTTTTGTTGGCATGCACAAAAAAATTCAGCTAAAAACTCGAAGTGTATAGGATTTTGTGACCATTTGAAAAAAGTGTCCCCATTTCAGACACTTTAATGGCTACTGCAGCAAACCTATAAAATCTCAAATGCTCTTTAAGGGGGTGTGAGTTCTCGAGGTTTGATGAGGGATAGGGGGCCAATATAAGGGCCAAGTACCAGAACCCAACGTACATCATGTGTGCACAAGCCCCTCCCCCCAATCGTCGGAACCCCAATGCCGCCCGTTAGGTTCTCCAGCGATACTCCGGGGATGGTGCCTTGGGCAAAAAAAATGCGACACCAGCACATGCTCGAGCCAAGCATGTGCACCCACAACCCTGGGTCCAGTCCGATCTTACACTGGGAATGAACTCCGCATGCTTAGATTGGGAATGAACTCCGTATGCCTATGTCAATCCATGAAACGAGCGTACAGGCACCCAGCTAGCCAGAGGGGCAGGATGCGCAAGTCGGGGATTGGTCGAGTCCCCCCTTGCATGCTGTCGATCCTGCTATCGTAACCCTCGATTTGATCTAATCTTAGATTAGGAATGAACTCTGTATGCCTAAACCAAATGATGAAACGAGCGAGCGGGCGGGCACTACGTCGGCCAGAGAGGCGGGATGCGCAAGCCGTGGATCGATAGGGTGGTAGGAGGGTTTAGGCACAACTTCATATTTCTGCCATGCCAATACCATTTTTATGGCTGGAAAATTCATACAATGGTCCCTTAAGCCTTCATGTGAAGTTTCATGGCAAGACAACTCGTTTTCTATTTTTCACGATTTTCAAAACTTTTTTAAAATTTTTTCAGAAGGTATTTTGGCCCCAAACTTGGTAAACATGATCCTTGTATTTTTGTTGGCATGCACAAAAAAATTCAGCTAAAAACTCGAAGTGTACGAGATTTTGTGACCATTTGAAAAAAGTGTCCCCATTTCAGACACTTTAATGGCTACTGCAGCAAACCTATAAAATCTCAAATGCTCTTTAAGGGGGTGTGAGTTCTCGAGGTTTGATGAGGGATAGGGGGCCCATATAAGGGCCGAGTACCAGCACCCATCACACATCATGTGCGCACACCCCCCCAATCGTCGGAACCCCAATGCCGCCAGTCAGGTTCTCCGGTGTTGCTCCGGTAATGGTGCCCCGGGCGAAAAAAAATGTGGCACCAGCACATGCCCGAGCCGAGCATGTGCACCCGCAACCATTGGTCCAATCCGATCTTACACTGGGAATGAACTACATATGCTTAGACTTGGAATAAACTCCGTATCCCTAAGTCAACCCGCGAAACGAGCGTACGGGCACTCAGTCGGCCAAAGGGGCAGGATGCACTAGCCGGGGATCGACCGGGTCCCCACCTGCGTGCTGCTGATCCTGCTGCCACAACCCTCAGTCCGATCCGATCTTAGAATGGGAATGAACTCCGTATGCCTAAGCCAACCGATGAAACGAGCGGGCGGGCACTACGTCGGCTATAGAGGCGGGATGCGCAACCCGTGGATCGATAGGGTGGCTGGTGGGTTTAGGCACATCTTCAAATTTTTGCCGTGCCAATGCCATTTTTTATGGCTTGTAAATTCATACAATGCGTCCCTTAAGGCCTCCATGTGAAGTTTTATGGCAAGACGACTCGTTTTCTATTTTTCATGATTTTTGAAACTTTTTACGGTTCGGGATTTTTCTAAAAATTTTTTAGAAGGAGTTTTGGCCCCAAAGTTGGTAGACATCATCCTTGTATTTTTGTTGGCATGCATAAAAACATTCAGCAAAAAACTCGCAGTGTACAGGATTTTGTGACCATTTGAAAAAGGTGTCCCCATTTCAGACACTTTAATGGCTACTGGCAGCAAACCTGTAAAATCTCAAATGCTCTTTAAGGGGGTGTGAGTTCTCGAGGTTTGATGAGGGATAGGGGGCAAATATAAGGGCCAAGTACCAGCACCCTTCGAACATCATGTGTGCACACCCCCCCGCCCCCCCAATCACCGGAACCCTAATGTCGGTTAGGTTCTCTGACGATGCTCCGACGTTGGTGCCCCGGGTGAAAAAAAATATGGTGACAGCACATGCCTGAGCTTAGCATGTGCATTCGTAACCCTCGGTCCAGTTCGATCTTACACTGGGAATGAACTCCGTATGCTTAGACTGGAAATGAACTCCGTATGCCTAAGACAACCCATGAAACGAGCGTGCAGGCACTCAACCGGGCAGAGGGGTAGGATGCGGAAGCTGGGGATCGGTCGGGTCCCCCCTGCATGCCGCCTATCCTGCTTGGTGCAACCCTCAGTTCGGTCCAATCTTAGACTGGGAATGAACTCCGTATGCCTAAGCCAACCGACAAAATGAGCGGGCAGGCGAGCACTACCCTGGCCAGAGAGGCGGGATGCGCAAGCCGTGGATCGATAGGGTGGTAGGTGGGTTTAGGCACATCTTCATATTTCTGCCATGCCAATGTCATTTTTATGGCTTGTAAATTCATACAATGGTCCCTTTAGCCTTCATGTGAAGTTTCATGGCAAGACGACTCGTTTTCTATTTTTCACGATTTTCAAAACCTTTTACGGTTTGGGATTTTTTAAAAAATTTTTTAGAAGGAGTTTTGGCCCCAAACTTGGTAGACGTGATCCTTTTATTTTTATTGGCATGCACAAAAAAATTCAGCTAAAAACTCGAAGTGTACAGGATTTTGTGACCATTTGAAAAAAGTGTCCCATTTCAGACACTTTAGTGGCTACTGGCAGCAAACCTGTAAAATCTCAAATGCTCTTTAAGGGGGTGTGAGTTCTTGAGGTTTGATTAGGGATAGGGGGCCAATATAAGTGCCAAGTACCAGCACCCATCACAAATCATGTGCGCAGACCCCCCCGCCCCTCCAATCGTCGGAACCCCAATGCCGCCGGTCAGGTTCTTTGACGATGATTTGACGATGGTGCCCCGGGCAAAAAAAAATACGACACCAGCACATGCCCGAGCCCAGCATGTGCATCCGCAACCCTCGGTCCAGTCTGATCTTACACTGGGAATGAACTCCTTATGCTTAGACTGGGAATGATCTCTATATGCTTAGACTAGGAATGAACTCCATATGCCTAAGTCAACCCACGAAACGAGCGTACGGGTGCTCCGCCGGCAGAGGGGCAGGATGCACAAGCCAGGTGTCACAGACTAAGCTTTCTCTCAACAAGGAATAGACCGTGCGACACTTGAATGGGTGCTCCCAACCAAGTCAGCCTTCAATAGATCCATATCTGAACAAATAACCATAAGCCCTGGTTAGTCCCAAGCATTCACAATAAGACATAATATATCGAGATCAATCTCAAGCACACACACAAGAAGGCATATTCGCATCGAGAAAAAGAAAAACACATCGAGGCAACAATCGGGACATTCAGTTGGGGTAAGTTTTATTATAAACGAGAATCATACATCGGGACCTCCCACCATCACCAGGGCCAGGGGACAGCCCTTGGTGGGTGGCCTAAGCTCACATAGCAACCGGTGAGATAGCCCAACACTATGCTACCGGCTCACCCCCTAAAGAGCCTTAGAGATTTTAGAGCTATGCTACCAGTAACCATTACAATGTTTGAAATGGGGACACTTTTCCTAGCACAAGGGATCTACCCGGCCATGGCCCTATACATGGGTGGCTCATGGCAACCTAAGTCCTAGTCATGGCCCTATAAAAGGTTGGCTCATGATATCCTCCCCTCACCTATTCTATCGATGTCCTCGTCGACTTACTGGCTTGAAATTCTTCAATCTTCCTTTGAAATCTCTAGAGGTCATGTTCTCTTTCCCAGCTGGTTTCTTTTAGTCTTAATCCTTCCCACTTCACTAAGTACTCCCAAACTAGTCTTCAAGATATCTTGGTTTCCCTGTCAGCTAAGATCTCTTTGACTCAACGCTCTGAGGGTGGCTTCATGATGATGGTGACTCTGGTTAGCTCCTTTCGGCTAGCATCTATAGGATCTGCATGAAAAGGTTTCAGTTGCTCACATGAAATACTGGGTGCACCTTTATCCACTTTGGTGGGTCGATTTTGTAAGAAGCATTCCCCACCTTGGAAAGGACCCTTACTGGACCTTCATATTTGTGCACTAGTCTATGATCTTTCTTTCTCAAAAGCCTGGTTTGTATAGGAACTAGTCGAACAAGAACCAATTCACCAACTTGAAAATGTTGAGCTCTACGACCCTTGTCTGCCCATTTCTTCATCCTCTTTGATGCTTTCTCCAAGTAGGCTTACGTAATCTCTGTGTTTTACTTCCACTCTTTGCTGAGATTGAAGGCTCTCAGATTCTTTCCTCCATATTGTTCTAAGAAAGTGTGGGGTAGCCTTGGTAATTGTCCGATGACCACCTCAAATGGGCTCTTATTGGTGGAAAAGCTTTTGTTGGAATTAAAGCAGAGTTGAGCCACGTCTAATAATGAAGGCCAGTCTTTCTGATTGGCTTGAACAAAATCCCTCAAGTATTCCTCTAATAATCGGTTTGAGGGTTATAGCTTGAGGAGATGTTGAGTTGAGACCCAATATCTTGAAAAGTTCTCTCCAGAAGGACCCCATGAATCTCGGATCTCAATCGCTGACAATGTTTTTAGGGAGGCCCCAATATTTGACCACATATTTGAACAATAGTCAAGCTGTGTCTTCCGCAGTGTAATACTTGTGAGCGGGAATGAATGTGGCATACTTAGAGAACTGGTCAATCACCACCAAAATAGCTCTAAGGTCACCAACCTTGGGTAGGCTCAAAATGAAATCGATAGAGATGCTTTCCCTCGGTTTGATGGGTACTCGTAGTGGTTCAAGCATGCCTATAGATTTTTTCCTTTCAACCTTGTCTTGTTGGCAAATGAGGCAACTCTTCGTATAGTCCATCACATCTTGTCGCATGTGAGGCCAATAGTATCCCTATTTCAATAACGCCAAAGTGCATTGCCAACCCGGGTGTCCCGTCCATGGTGTGTCATGACATTCCCTTATTAGCATTTGTCTCAGACCGTCTCCTCTTGGCACAAACACTCGAGGCCCCTTGGTCCATAAAACCCTATTTTCTTGCCAGAAGTACTTGGACTTCCCTTCTTCCACAAGCTTTAGGATGGCATAAGCTTGCGGGTCCTTCCCTAAGTGATCTCCAATCAATTTGTGAATGTCTGTAGTGGCTCTGCTAGCCGCCATTAGGGCAATTCTTCTAAGGGCTACTAAATCTGCTCGCTTGCTCAATGCATCGACCACTTGATAGGTCTTTCCAGCAGTGTGCTCAAAATAAAAGTCGAATTCTGCTAAAAATTCCTACCACCTAGCTTGTTTTGCTGTAAGCCTTGGTTGGGTGAGAAAATGGCTAACAGCTGTATTGTCTGTCTTCACGACAAAGTGTGAACCCAACAAATAATGTCACCAAGCCCTCAAGCAGTGAACCACCACCAGGAGTTCTTTTTCCTGGGTCGTATATTTCCTTTTAGCTTCACTTAGCTTTCTACTTTCAAATGCTACCGGGTGATATTGTTGCAAAAGTACTCTTCCAATAGCAAATCAGATGCATCCATCTGAACTTCGAAGGGCTTTTCAATATCAGGGAGAGCTAAGATGAGATCCTTCATAATAGCATACTTCAATCCCTCAAAGGCCTCTTGGCATTCACTCATCCAACACCATTTACGCTCTTTCTTTAATAGCTCCGTGAGGGCCGTGGTCTTGCGAGAGTACCCTTCTATAAACCTTCTATAATAATTGGCTAGTCCCAAAAATAAGCGAAGTTCACTAACGTTCTTCGATGTTGTCCACTCCTTGATGGCCCTAACCTTTTCCATGTCCATTCGAATGTGGCCACGTTCGACAATGTGACCAAGAAAATGGATTTGGGTCTGAGCAAATGCACACTTCTCCCTTTTTACGTATAACTGGTGGTCCTGTAATCTTTGAAGTACCTCGTACAGGTGCTCTTGATGTTCTTCCAAGGTGGAGCTAAATACCACTATATCGTCTAAATAGATGACTACAAATTTGTCTAGGTAGTCATGGAACACCTGATTCATCAATGTACAAAATGTGACAGGAGCATTGGTCAGTCCAAAAGGCATAACAAGAAATTCAAACGCACCATACCGTGTCACACAAGTGGTCTTTGGCTCATCTCCCTCGGCGATTCTGACCTAATGGTAGCCAAATCTCAGGTCTAATTTGGAGAAGTACTTGGCCTGGCTCAATTGATCAAACAAGTCTGCTATAAGGGGAATGGATATTTGTTTCTTACGGTGACTTTGTTTAGGGCCCTATAGTCAACACATAATCGCAAACTTCCATCATGCTTCTTTTGAAATAGCATTGACGCTCCAAAAAAAGCCTTTGATGGTTTGATGAACCCAACTTGTAGCAGCTCATCTAACTGCTTTCTTAGTTTGGCCAACTCTATCGGGGCCATGTAGTAGGGAGCTCTAGCAGGGGGTTTCGCTCCTGAGAGGAGCTCAATTTCATGTTCCACTTCTCGTCGAGGGGGTAGAACCTTAGGCAACATTTCTAGCATCACCTCTTCGAATTCTTCCAACACTTTTTCCACACCATCAGGTATTGGTTCTACTTCTGACCCTTCTTTGTAGATCGGCACCGCCACAAAAGAGGGTTCCCCTCTCTTTACCCTTTTCTTGAACTGTAAAGCAAAAATCATTTTCTTCCCACTCTTTGGTAAGATGTTGGTTGGCACCACACATGGGTGTTCCCCTAAGAACAACAAGCAGCTAGCGGCGGGAATAGGGATGACCTAAGCCAACATCATGAATTCCAATCCGAGAACAACATCAAAGTCATCCATAAGGGAAACTGTAAAGTCTACCTTCCCTTCCCATGGCCCCAATCGGGTTGTCACACTCTTGGAGCTTCCACTGATCGTAAAGGCTAGCGAATTGACTGCCTTCATTCATCCACAATCTTTACTAATCTGCCGACCACACCTTTTTGCTCTTCTGGTGTGATGAAAGTGTCGGTTGCACTCGTATCCACCATAGCCTTGGTGGCTTTCTCATTGATCGTCAAGTTCACATACATCAAGCCTCTACCCTGCTCTTTCTTTATAGTGTTCAATTGGGTGCGGAGGGCATTAAGGAACCTTATTGAACCCATCCTAGTTGGTTCCTCTTCAGCTTCCTCAACGCTTTCTGGAGCTTTTGCAGACTCTTGAGATGAGGTCCTTAAGGCATTAAGGGCTCCCCTGTGCGGGCATTCAGCCACCCGATGCGGCCCCTTGCAAAGAAAGCAAGCTAATGGTTGCCTACGCTTGAAAATCCCTGTGTTGCTTATCTTGGGTTAGGTGCTATCTCGACCAAAGGACCTCCTGTCTGATCCCCCACTGAAGTGTCGGTCCAACCTAGTCATCTTTCCCCCACTCCCAAAGTTAAAGCTACTACTAGCTGATGGAGGATTTTTTTGTTTTGAAGAGCCATCATTGTAATCGTGAAGATGTTCAGCTGCAGCCATGGCCGTGGCCACGTCTTGCACTTTTTGCCTTTGTAGTTTTGTCCTCGCCCAAGGCTTGAGGCCTTCAAGAAAATAGAACATCTTATCCTTTTTGGACATGTCCCAAATATCCAACATTAGGATAGAAAAGCTCGGCCTTCAAGAAAATAGAACATCTTATCCTTTTTGGACATGTCCCAAATATCCAACATTAGGATAGAAAAGCTCCTTACAAACTCTCGCACCGTTCCTGTATGCACCAACTCTCGAAGTCTCCTTCGAGCCATATACTCCACATTCTCAGGGAAAAATTGGTTTCTCAATTCTCGCTTCAGATCCATCCAAGTCTTAATCGAGGTTTGATGAGGGATAGGGGGCCAATATAAGGGCCAAGTGCTAGCACCCATCGCACATCATGTGTGCACACCCCCCAATCATCGGAACCCCAATGTCGTCGGTCAGGTTCTCCGGTGATGTTCCGGTGATGGTGCCCCAAGCGAAAAAAAAATACGGCACCTGCACATGCCCGATCCCAGCATGTGCACCCACAACCCTCGATCCGGTCTGATCTTTCATTGGGAATGAACTTCATATGCTTAGACTGGGAATGAACTTTGTGTGCCTAAGTCAATCCACGAAACGAGCATGCGGGCGATCAGTCGGCCAGATGGGCAGGATGCACAAGCTGAGATTGGTCGGGTCCCCCCTGTGTGCTGCCAATCCTACTACCGTAACCCTCAGTTTGATCTGATCTTAGATTGGGAATGAACTCCGTATGCCTTAGCCAACCGATGAAATGAACAGGTGGGCGGGCACTACGCCGGCCAAAGAGACGGGATGCGCAAGCCGTGGATCGATAGGTTGGTAGGTGGGTTTAGGCACATCTTCATATTTTTGCCATGCCAATGCCATTTTTATGGCTTGTAAATTCATACAATGGTTCCTTCAGCCTTGATGTGAAGTTTCATGGCAAGACGACTCGTTTTCTATTTTTCACAATTTTTGTAACTTTTTACGATTCAGGATTTTTTTAAAATTTTTTCAAAAGGGGTTTTGGCCCCAAACTTGGTGGAGGTGATCTTTGTATTTTGTTGGCATGCACAAAAAAATTCAGCTAAAAACTCAAAGTGTACAGGATTTTGTGACCATTTGAAAAAAGTGTCCCCATTTCAGACACTTTAATGGCTACTGGCAGCAAACCTGTAAAATCTCAAATGCTTTTTAAGGGGGTGTGAGTTCTCTAGGTTTGATGAGGGATAGGGGGCCAATATAAGGGCCAAGTACCAGCACCCATCGCACATCATGTGTGCAAACCCCCCCAATCGTCGGAACCCTAATGTCACCGGTCAGGTTTTTCGGCGATGCTCTGGTGATGGTGCCACGGGCGAAAAAAATGTGACACCTGCACGTGCCCGATTCCAGCATGTGCACTCACAACCCTCGGCCCGGTTTGATCTTTCACTGGGAATGAACTTCGTATGCCTAGACTGGGAATGAATTTCGTATGCCTAAGTCAACCCACGAAATGAGCATGCGGGTGCTCAGTCGGCCAGAGGGGCAGGATGCACAAGTCGGGGATACCGATCCTGCTGCCACAACCCTTGGTTTGATCTTAACTTAGACTGGGAACGAACTCCATATGCCTAAGCCAACGGACGAAACGAGCATGTGGGCGGACACTATGTCGGCTAGAGAGGCGGGATGCGAAAGCTGTGGATCGATAGGTTGGTAGGTGGGTTTAGGCACAATCTTCATATTTCTGCCATGCCAATGCCATTTTTATGGCTTGTAAATTCATATAATTGTCCCTTAAGCCTTGATGTGAAGTTTCATGGCAAGACGACTCGTTGTCTATTTTTCATGATTTTTGTAACTTTTTACAGTTCAAGATTTTTTAAAATTTTTTTCAGAAGGCGTTTTGGCCCCAAACTTGGTAGAGGTGATCATTGTATTTTTATTGGCATGCATAAAAAATTTCAGCTAAAAACTCAAAGTGTACAGGATTTTGTGTCCATTTGAAAAAAAATGTCCCCATTTTAGACACTTTAATGGCTACTGGCGGCAAACCTGTAAAATCTCAAATGCTCTTTAAAGGGGTGTGAGTTCTCGAGGTTTGATGAGGGATAGGGGGCCAATATAAGGGCCAAGTACAAGCACCCATCGCACATCATGTGCGCACACCCCCCGCCCCCCCAATCGTTGAAACCCCCATACCGCAGGTCAGGTTCTCCAATGATGCTCCGACGATGGTGCCCTGGGTGAAAACAATTGTAGCACCAGCACATGCTCGAGCCCAACATGTGCACCTGCAACCCTCAATCTGATCCAATCTTACACTGGCAATGAACTTCGTATGCTTAGATTGGGAATGAACTCCGTATGCCTAAGTAAACCCATGAAAAGAGCGTGTGGGCGCTCAGCCAGCCAGAGGGGCAGGATGCGCAAGCTGGGGATCGACTGGGTCCCCCCTATGCGCTTTCGATCCTACTACCATAACCCTCAGTCCGATTTAATCTTAGACTGGGAATGAACTCCGTATGCCTAAGCTAACCGATGAAACGAGCGGGCGGGCGGGCACTACACCGCCTAGAGAGGCGGGTTGCGCAAGCCGTGGATCTACAGGGTGGTAGGTGGGTTTAGGCACATCTTTATATTTTGACCATGCCAATGCCATTTTTATGGCTTGTAAATTCATACAATGGTCCCTTAAGCCTTCATGTTAAGTTTCATGGCAAGATGACTCGTTTTCTATTTTTCACGATTTCAAAAACTTTTTACAGTTCTGGATTTTTTTTAAATTTTTTCAAAAAGACTTTTGGCCCCAAACTTGGTAGATGTGATCCTTGTATTTTTTTTGGCATGCACAAAAAAATTCAGCTAAAAACTCGAAGTGTACAGGATTTTGTGACCTTTTGAAAAAAGTGTCCCCATTTCAGACACTTTAATGGCTATCGGTAGCAAACCTGTAAAATCTCAAATGCTCTTTAAGGGGGTGTGAGTTCTTGAGGTTTGATGAGGGATAGGGGGCCAATATAAGGGCTGAGTACCGGCACCCATCGCACATCATGTGCGCACACCCCCCGCCCCCCCAATCGCCGGAACCCCAATGCCGTCGGTCAGGTTCTCCGGCGATGCTCAGGTGATGGTGCCCTGAGTGAATAAAAATGCGGCACCAGCACATGGCCAAGCCCAGCATGTGCACCTGCAACCCTCAGTTCAGTCTGATCTTATACTGGGAATGAACTCTGTATGCTTAGACTGGGAATGAACTCCGCAAGCCTAAGTCAACCCACGAAATGAGCGTGCAGGTGCTCATCCGGCCAGAGTGGCAGGATGCGCAAGCCGGGGATCGGTCGGGTCCCCCCCAGCGTGCTGCCAATCTTGCTGCCATGACCCTCGGTCTGGTCCAATCTTAGACTGGGAATGAACTCCGTATGCCTAAGCCAACCGACAAAACAAGCGGGTCGGCGGGCACTACACTGGCCGAGAGGCGGGATGCGCAAGCCATGGATCGGTAGGGTGGTAGGTAGGTTTAGGCACATCTTCATATATCTTCCATGCCAATGCCATTTTTATGGCTTGTAAATTCATACAATGGTCCCTTAAGCCTTCATGTGAAGTTTCATGGCAAGACGACTCGTTTTCTCTTTTTTACGATTTTTGAAACTTTTTACAATTCGGGATTTTTTTTAAAATTTTTTCAGAAGGAGTATTGGCCCCAAACTCGGTAGACATGATCCTTGTATTTTTGTTGGCATGCACAAAAAAATTCAGCTAAAAACTCGAAGTGTACAGGATTTTGTGACCATTTGAAAAAAGTGTCCCCATTTCAGACACTTTATTGGCTACTGGTAGCAAACCTGTAAAATCTCAAATGCTCTTTAAAGGGGTGTGAGTTCTTAAGGTTTGATGAGGGATAGGGGGCCAATATAAGGGCCAATGTACCAGCACCCATCGCACATCAAGTGCGCACACCCCCCGCCCCCCCAATCATCGGAACCCTAATGTCGCCGATCAGGTTCTTCGGTGATGCTCCGATGATGGTGCCTCGGGCGAAAAAAAATGCAACACCAGTGCATGTCCTAGCCCAGCATGTGTACTCACAACCCTCAGTCCGGTCCGATCATACACTGGGAATGAACTCCGTATGCTTAGACTGGGAATGAACTCCGTATGCTTAGACTGGGAATGAACTCCGTATGCCTAAGTCAACCCACGAAATGAGCGTGCGAGCGCTCAATTGGCCAGAGGGGCAGGATGCGCAAGCCAGGGATCGAATGGGTCCCCCCTTGCTTGCTGTCAATCTTGCTACTACAACCCTTAGTCTGATCTGATCTTAGACTATGAATGAACTTCGTATGCCTAAGCCAACTGACGAAACGAGCGGACGGGCAGGCTCTACATCGGCGAGAGAGACAGGATGCGCAAGCCGTGGATTGATAGGGTGGTAAGTGGGTTTAGGCACATCGTCATATTTCTGCCATGCCAATGCCATTTTTATGGCTTTTAAATTCATACAATGGTCCCTTAAGCCTTCATGTGAAGTTTCATGGCAAGACGACTCGTTTTCTATTTTTCATGATTTTTGAAACTTTTTACAGTTCGGGATTTTTTTTAATTTTTTTTAGAAGAAGTTTTGGCCCCAAACTTGGTAGACATGATCCTTGTATTTTTTTTGGCATTAAAAAAAAAATTCAGCTAAAAAATATAAGTGTACAAGATTTTGTGACCATTTGAAAAAAGTGTCCCCATTTCAGACAATTTAATGGCTATTGGCAGCAAACCTGTAAAATCTCAAATGCTCTTTAAGGGGTTTTGAGTTCTCGAGGTTTGATGAGGCATAGGGGGCCAATATAAGGGCCAAGTACCAGCACCCATCGTACATCATGTGCGCACACCCCCCCGCCCCTCCAATCGTCGGAACCCCAATGCTGCCGGTCAGGTTCTCCGGCGATGCTCCGATGATGGTGCCCCAGGCAAAAAAAAATACGGCACCAGCATATGCCCGAGCCCAGCATGTGCACCCGCAACCCTCGGTCTGGTCCGATCTTACACTGGGAATGAACTCTATATGCTTAGACTAGGAATAAACTCTGTATGCCTAAGTCAACCCACGAAACGAGCGTGCGGGCGCTCAATTGGCTAGAGGGGCAGGATGCGCAAGTCGGGGATCGACCGGGTCCCCCTTACGTGCTGTCGATCCTGCTGCCATAACCCTCAGTCTGGTCTGATCTTAGATTGGGAATGAACTTCGTATGCCTAAGCCAACCGACAAAACGAGCGGGTGGGCAAGCACTACGCCGACTAGAGAGACAGGATGCGCAAGCCGTGGATCGATAGGGTGGTAGGTGGGTTTAGGCACATCTTCATATTTCTGCCTTGCCAATGCCATTTTTATGGCTTGTAAAGTCATACAGTGGTCCCTTAAGCCTTCATGTGAAGTTTCATGGCAAGACGACCCGTTTTCTATTTTTCACGATTTTTAAAACTTTTTATAGTTCGGGATTTTTTTTAAATTTTTTCAGAAGAAGTTTTGGCCCCAAACTTGGTAGATGCGATCCTTGTATTTTTGTTTGCATGCATAAAATAATTCAGCTAAAAAGTCAAAGTGTACAGGATTTTGTGACCATTTGAAAAAAGTGTCCCCATTTCAGACACTTTAATGGCTACTGACAGCAAACCTGTAAAATCTAAATGCTATTTAAGGGGGTTCTTGAGGTTCGATGAGGGATAGGGGGCCAATATAAGGGCCAAGTACCAGCACCCATCGCACATCATGTGCACGCACCCCCTACCCCCTCAATTGTCGAAACCCCATCGCAGTCGGTCAGGTTCTCCGACTATGCTCCGGCGATGGTGCCCCGAACGAAAAAAAAATACGGCACCAGCACATGCCTGAGCCCAGTATGTGCACCGTAACCCTTGGTCCGGTCTGATCTTACATTGGGAATGAACTCTGTATGCTTAGACTGGGAATGAACTCCGTATGCCTAAGTCAACCCACGAAACGAGCGTGCGGGCGCTCAGTCGGCCAGGGGGCAGGTTGCACAAGCTGGGGATCGACCGGGTCCCCCCTTACGCGCTATCAGTCCTACTACTGCAACCCTCGATTTGGTCTGATCTTAGACTGGGAATGAACTCCATATGCTTAAGCCAACCGATGAAATGAGCAGATGGGCGGGCACTATGCCGGCCAGAGAGACGGGATGCGCAAGCCGGAGATCGGTCGGGTCCCCCCTACGTGCTGTCGATCCTACTACCGTAACCCTCAGTTTGGTCCGGTCTTACACTGGGAATGAACTCCGTATGCTTAGATTGGGAATGAACTCCGTATGCCTATGTCAACCCACGAAACAAGCGTGCTGGCGCTCAGCCAGCCAAAGGGGCAGGATGGACAAGTCGGGGATCAGTCAGGTCCCCCCTACATGCTGTCGATCTTGCTGCCACAACCTTCAGTCTGGTCCAATCTTACACTGGGAATGAACTCTGTATGCCTATGCCAACCGACAAAATAAGCGGGGGGCGGGCACTATGTCGGCCAGAGAGATGGGATGTGCAAGTCGTGGATCGATAGGGTGGTAGGCAGGTTTAGGCACATCTTCATATTTCTGCCACGCCAATGCCATTTTTATGGCTTGTAAATTCATACAATGGTCCCTTAAGCCTCCATGTGAAGTTTCATGGCAAGATGACTCGTTTTCTATTTTTCAATATTCCAAACTTTTCACGGTTCGAGATTTTTTTTAAATTTTTTCAGAAGGATTTTTGGCCCCAAACTTGGTAGACGTGATCCTCGTATTTTTTTGGTATGCAAAAAAAAAGTCAGCTAAAAACTCGAAGTGTACAGGATTTTGTGACCATTTGAAAAAAGTGTCCCCATTTCAAACACTTTAATGGCTACTGGCAGCAAACCTGTAAAATCTCAAATGCTCTTTGAGGGGGTGTGAGTTCTTGAGGTTTGATGAGGGATAGGGGGCCAATATAAGGGCCAAGTACTAGCACCCATCGCACATCATGTGTGCACACCCCCCCGCCCCCCCAATCGCTAGAACCCCAATGCCGTCGGTCAGGTTCTCCGGCAATGCTCCAGCGATGGTGCCCCGGGCGAAAAAAAAATGAGCCACCAGCGCATGCCCGAGCCAAGTATGTGCGCCCGTAACCCTCGGTCCGGTCTGATCTTACACAGGGAATGAACTCCGTATGCTTAGACAGGGAATGAACTCCGTATGCCTAAGTCAACCCATAAAACGAGCGTGCGAGCGCTCAGCAGGCCAGAGGGGCAGGATGCGCAAGCCAGGGATCGGTCGGGTCCCCCGTGCATGCTGTCGATCTTGCTGCCACAACCCTCGGTTCAGTCCGATCTTAGACTGGGAATGAACTCCGTATGCCTAAGCCAATCGACAAAACGAGCGGGCGGGCGGGCACTACGTCGGCCAAAGAGGTAGGATGCGCAAGCCGTGGATCGATAGCGTGGTAGGTGGATTTTGGCACATCTTCATATTTATTCCATGCCAATGCCATTTTTATGGCTTGCAAATTCATATAGTGGTCCCTTAAGCCTTCAGACACTTTAATGGCTACTGGCAGCAAAGCTACTAAAATCTGAAATGCTCTTTAAGGGGGTGTGAGTTCTCGAGGTTTGATGAGGGATAGGGGGCCAATATAAGGGCCAAGTACCAGCACCCATCGCACACCATGTGTGCACACCCCCCGTCCCCCCCAATCGTCGGAACCCCAATCTCGTCGGTTAGGTTCTCCGACGATGCTTTGGCGATGGCGCCCCGAGCGAAAAAAAATGCGACACCAACACATGCTCGAGCCCAGCATGGGCACTCGTAACCCTCGGTCCGATCCGATCTTACACTGGGAATGAAATCCGTATGCTTAGATTGGGAATGAACTCCGTATGCCTAAGTCAACCCACAAAATGAGCGTGCGGGCGCTTAGCCGGCCAGAGGGGCAGGATGCGCAAGCCGGGGATTCGTCGGTTTCTCCCCTGCGTGCTACCGATCCTGCTGCCACAACCCTTGGTCTAGTCTAATCTTAGACTGGGAATGAACCCGTATGCCTAATCCAACCGACGAAACGAGTGGACGGGTGGGCACTACGTCAGCTAGAGAGGCGGGATGCGCAAGACATGGATCGATAGGGTGGTAGGTGGGTTTAGGCACATCTTCATATTTCTACCATGCCAATGCCATTTTTATGCCTTGTAAATTCATACAATGGTCCCTTAAGCCTTCATGTGAAGTTTCATGACAAGACGACTCGTTTTCTCTTTTTCAGGATTTTTGAAACTTTTTACGGTTCAGGATTTTTTTAAAAATTTTTCAAAAGGAGTTTCAGCCCCAAATTTGCTAGACATGATCCTTGTATATTTGTTGGCATGCACAAAAAAATTCAGCTAAAAACTCAAAGTGTACAGGATTTCGTGACCATTTGAAAAACCTGTCCCCATTTCAGACACTTTAATGGCTACTGGCAGCAAACCTGTAAAATCTCAAATGCTCTTTAAGGGGGTATGAGTTCTCAAGGTTTGATGAGGGATGGAGGGCCAATATAAGGGCAAGTACGAGCACCCATCGCACATCATGTACGCACACCCCCCTCGCCCCCCCAATCGTCGGAACCCCAATGCCATCGGTCAGGTTCTCCGGCAATGCTCCGGTGATGGTGCCCCGTATGAAAAAAAATGCGGCACCAGCACATGCCCGAGCCCAGCATGTGCACCTGTAACCCTCGATCCGGTCTGATCTTACCCTGAGAACGAACTCCGTATGCTTAGACTAGGAATGAACTTCGTATGCCCAAGTCAACCCATGAAACGAGCGTGCAGGCATTCAGTCGGCCAAAGGGGCAGGATGTGCAAACCGGGGATCGGTCGGGTCGCCCCCTACATGCTGCCAATCCTGCTGCCGCAACCCTTGGTCTGGTCCGATCTTAGACTGGGAATGAACTCCGTATGCTTAAGCCAACTAACAAAACGAGCGGGCGGGCGGGCACTACGCCGGCCAGAAAGGCGGGATGCGCAAGCCGTGGATCGATAGGGTGGCAAGTGGGTTTAGGCACATCTTCATATTTTTTCCATGCCAATGCCATTTTTATGGCATGTAAATTCATACAATGGTCCCTTAAGCCTTCATGTGAAGTTTCATAGCAAGACGACTCATTTTCTATTTTTCATGATTTTTGAAACTTTTTACGGTTCAAGATTTTTTTGAAATTTTTTCAGAAGGAGTTTTGGCCCCACACTTGGTAGACATGATCCTTGTATTTTTGTTGGTACGCATAAAAAAATTCAGCTAAAAACTCGAAGTGTACAAGATTTTGTGGCCATTTGAAAAAAGTGTCCCCATTTCAGACACTTTAATGGCTACTGGCAGCAAACCTGTAAAATCTCAAATGCTCCTTAAGGGGGTGTGAGTTCTTGAGGTTTGATGAGGGATAGGGGGCCAATATAAGGGCCAAGTACCAGCACCCATCGCACATCATGTGCGCACCCCCCCACCCCCCAATCGTTGGAACCCCAATGCCGCCGGTCTGGTTCTCCGGCGATGCTTCGGCGATGGTGCCCTAGCGAAAAAAAATGTGGCACCAGCACATGTTTCAGCCCAACATGTGCACCCGCAACCCTCAATCCGGTTTGATCTTACACTAGGAATGAACTCCGTATGCTTAGACTGGGTTTGAACTCCGTATGCCTAAGTCAATCCACGAAACGAGCGTGCGGGCGCTCAATCGACCAGAGGGGCAAGATGTGCAAGCGAGGATCGGCCGGGTCACCCCCTGCATGCTGCCGACCCTGCTGCTGCAACCCTTAGTCCGATCCAATCTTACACTGGGAATGAACTCCGTATGCCTAAGCCAACCGACGAAACGAGCGGGCAGGCGGGCACTACGTCGGCCAAAGAGGTGGGAAGCGCAAGTCGTGGATCGATAGGTTGGTAGGTGGGTTTAGGCACATCCTCATATTTATTCCATGCCAATGCCATTTTTATGGCTTGCAAATTCATACAGTGGTCCCTTAAGCCTTCATGTGAAGTTTCATGGCAAGACAACTCGTTTTCTATTTTTCATGATTTTTGAAACTTTTTACGGTTCCAAAGTTTTTAAAAATTTTTTCGGAAGGAGTTTTGGACCCGCACTTGGTAGACGTGATCCTTTTTATTTTTCTTGGCATGCACAAAACAATTCAGCTAAAAACTGGAAGTGTACAGGATTTTGTGACCATTTGAAAAAAGTGTCCCCATTTCAATCACTTTAATGGCTATTGGCAGCAAACCTGTAAAATCTCAAATGCTTTTTAAGGGGGTGTGAGTTCTCGAGGTTTGATGAAGGATAAGGGGCCAATATAAGGGCTAAGTACCAGCACCCATCGCACATCATGTGTGCACACCCCCTTCATCCCCCAATCTTCGGAACCCCAATGACGTTGGTTAGGTTCTCTGACGATGGTGCCCCGAGCGAAAAAAAAAAGGCACCAGTACATGCCCCAGCCCAGCATGTGCAGCCGCAACCCTCGGTCCAGTCTGATCTTACACTGGGAATGAACTCCGTATGCTTAGATTGGGAATGAACTCCGTATGCCTAGACTGGGAATGAACTCTGTATGCCTAAGCGAACCCACGAAACGAGTGTCCGGGGGCTCAACTGGCCAGAGGGGCAGGATGCACAAGCCCGGGATCGGTCGGGTCTACCCCTATGTGCTACTGATCCTGCTGTTGCAACCCTCGGTCCAGTCCAA
This sequence comes from Durio zibethinus, assembly GCF_002303985.1. The sequence goes on along the minus strand of NW_019168180.1, from coordinate 5,454 downwards.
CCTTAGACTGGGAATGAACTGCACATGCTTTGATTGGGAATGAACTTTGTATGCCTAAGTCAACCCACGAAACGAGCGTGCGAGGCGCTCAGCCGGCCAGAGGAGTAGGATGCGCAGGTCAGGGATCGATCGGGTCCCCCTTGCGTGCTATCGATCCTACTACCACAACCCTCTGTCTAGTCTGATCTTAGACTAGGAATGAACTCCGTATGCCTAAGCCAACCGACGAAACGAGCGGGCAGGCGGGCACTATGTCGGCCAGAGAGACGGGATGTGCAAGCCGTGGATCGATAGGGTGGCAAGTGGGTTTAGGCACATCTTCATATTTCTGCCATGCCAATGCCATTTTTGTGGCTTGTAAATTCATACAATGGTCCCTTATGCCTTCATGTGAAGTTTCATGGCAAGACGATTCGTTTTTTATTTTTAATAATTTTTAAAACTTTTTACAATTCAAGATTTTTTTAAAATTTTTTCAGAAGGAGTTTTGGCCCCAAACTTGGTAGACGTGATACTTGTATTTTTATTGGCATGCACAAAATAATTCAGCTAAAAACTCGAAGTGAACAGGATTTTGTGACCATTTGAAAAAAGTGTCCCCATTTCAGACACTTTAATGGCTACTGGCAGCAAACCTGTAAAATCTCAAATGCTCTTTAAGGGGGTGTGAGTTCTCAAGGTTTGATGAGGGATAGGGGGCCAATATAAGGGCCAAGTACAGCACCCATCACACATCATGTTCGCACACCCCCCCGCCCCCCCGATCGTCGGAACCCCAATGCCGTCGGTCAGGTTCTCCTGTGATGCTTCGGTGACGGTGCCCCGAGCGAAAAAAAATATGACACCAGCACATGCCCGAGATCGGCATGTGCACCCACAACCCTCGGTCCGGTCTGACCTTACACTGGAATGAACTCTATATGCTTAGACTGGGAATGAACTCTGTATGCCTAAGTCAACCCATGAAACGAGCTTACGGGCGCTCAGCCGGCCAGAGGGGCAAGATGCGGAAGCTGGGGATCGACCAGGTCCCCCCCTGTGTGCTACCGATCTTGCTATCGCAACCCTCGGTCTGGTCCGACCTTAGACTAGGAAGGAACTCTATATGCCTAAGCCAACCGACGAAACGAGCTGGCGGGCGGGCACTACGCCGGCCAGAGAGGCGGGATGCGCAAGCCATGGATCGATAGGGTGGTAGGTGGGTATAGGCACATCTTCATATTTCTGCCATGCCAATGCCATTTTTATGGCTTGTAAATTCATACAATGGTCCCTTAAGCCTTTATGTGAAGTTTCACGGGAAGACGACTCGTTTTCTATTTTTCACGATTTTTGAAACTTTTTACGGTTCAGGATTTTTTTTAAATTTTTTTAGAAGGACTTTTGGTCCCAAACTGGGTAGACATTATCCTTGTATTTTTGTTGGCATGCACAAAAAAATTCAGCTAAAAATTCGAAGTGTATTGGATTTTGTGACCATTTGAAAAAAGTGTCCCCATTTCAGACACTTTAATAGCTACTGGCAGCAAACCTGTAAAATCTCAAATGCTCTTTAAGGGGGTGTGAGTTCTTGAGGTTTGATAAGAGATAAGGACCAAGAACCAGTACCCATCGCACATCATGTGCGCACCTTCCCCCGCCTCCCAATCGCCGAAAACCCAATGCCGTCGGTCAGGTTCTCCGATGATGCTCCGACGATGGTGCCTCGGGCAAAAAAATTGGGGCACCAGCACATGTTCGAGCCCAGCATGTGCAACGGCAACCTTTGATCCGGTCCGATGTTACACTGGGAATGAACTCCGTATGCTTAGACTGAGAATGAACTTCGTATGCGTAAGTTAACCCACGAAACGAGCGTACGGGCGTTCAACCGACCAGAGGGGTAGGATGCCCAAACCGGGAATCGATCGGGCGATCCCCCCTGCATGCTGCTAATCCTACTGCCACAACCCTCGGTCTGGTCTCGATCTTAGACTAAGAATGAACTCCGTATGCTTAAGCCAATCGACGAAACGAGCGGGTGGGCGAGCACTACGTCGGCCAGAGAGGCGGGATGTGCAAGCCATGGATTGATAGGTTGGCAGGTGGGTTTAGGCACATCTGCATATTTCTACCATGCCAATGCCTTTTTTATGGCTTGTAAATTCATGCGATGGTCCCTTATGCCTTCATGTGAAGTTTCATGGCAAGACGACTCATTTTCTATTTTTAACAATTTTTGAAACTTTTTACGATTCGGGATTTTTTTAAAACTTTTTCAGAAGGAGTTTCAGCCCCAAACTTGTAGACGTGATCCATGTATTTTTTTTTGGCATGCACAAAAAAATTCAGCTAAAAACTCGAAGTGTACAGGATTTTGTGACCATTTGAAAAAAGTGTCCCCATTTCAGACACTTTAATGGCTACTGGCAACAAGCCTGTAAAATCTCAAATGCTCTTTAAGGGGGTGTGAGTTCTCGAGGTTTGATGAGGGATAGGGGGCCAATATAAGGGCCAAGTACCAGCACCCATTGCACATCATGTGTGCACACCCCCCGCCCCCCAATCGTCGGAACCCGAATGCCGCCGGTCAGGTTCTCCGACAATGCTACGGTGATGGTGCCTCGATTGAAAAAAGATGAGGCACCAGCACATGCTCGAGCCCAACATGTGCACCTATAGCCCTCGGTTTGGTCCGATCCTACACTGGGAATGAACTCCGTATGCTTAGACTGGGAATGAACTCCATACGCCTAAGCCAACCCACGAAACGAGCGTGTAGGTGCTCAGCCGACCAGAATGGCAGGCTGCGCAAGCCGGGGATTGACCGAGTCCCCGCCTACGTGCTACTGATCCTGCTGCCACAACCCTTGATCTGGTCCGATCATAGACTGGGAATGAACTCTGTATGCCTAAGCCAACCGACAAAACGAGCGGGCGGGAGGGCACTACGTCGGCCAGAGAGACGAGATGCGCAAGCCGTTGATCGATAGAGTGGTAGGTGGGTTTAGGCACTTCTTCATATTTCTACCATGCCAATGCCATTTTTATGGCTTGTTACATTCATGACAATTGTCCCTTAAGCCTTCATGTTAAGTTTCATTGGCAAGATGACTCGTTTTCTATTTTTCATATTTTTTGAACTTTTTACGGTTCGAGATTTTTAAATTATCGGAAGGAGTTTTGGCCCGAACAATTGGTAGCTGAATCCTTGTATTTTGTTGGCATGCACAAAAAATTGCAGCTAAAAACTAGAGTGTACAGGATTTGTGACCATTTTGAAAAAATCTCCCATTCAGGACACTTTAATGGCTACTGGCAGCAAGCCTGTAAAATCCATAGCTCTTTAGAGGGGCGGTGCTTCGGGTTATGGGATGGGGCAATGTAAGGCTACCAGCACCATCGACATCATGTGCAACACCCCCTCCACCCCCCATCACCAAACCCCTATGTCGTCGGTCAGGTTCTCCGATAATGCTTTGGTGATGGTGCCCCGGGCTAAAAAAAATACAGTACCAGCACATGCCCAAGCCCAGCATGTGCACCCGTTACCCTTAGTCCGGTCCGATCTTACACTGGGAATGAACTCCGTATGCTTAGACTGGGAATGAAATCCGTATGCCTAAGTCAACCCACAAAACGAGCGTGCGGGCACTCAGCCGGCCAGAGGGGCAGGATGCACAAGCAGGGTGTCACAGACTAAGCTTTCTCTCAATAAGCAATAGACCGTGCGGCACTTGAATGGGTGCTCCCAACCAAGTCAGCCTTCAATAGATCGATATCTGAACAAATAACCATAAGCCCCGGTGAGTCCCAAGCATTCACAATAAGACACAATATATCGAGATCAATCTCAAGCACACACACAATAAGGCATATTCATATCGAGAAAAAAAAAAACACATCGAGGTAACAATCGGGACATTCAATTGGGGTAAGTTGAATCATAAACGGGAATCATACATCGGGACCACCCACCATCACTAAGACCAGGGGGCAAACCTTGGTGGGTGGCCTAAGCTCGCATAGCAACCGATGAGACAGCCCAACACTACGCTGCCAGCTCACCCCCCTAAAGAGCCTTAGAGATTTTAGAGCTATGCTACCAGTAACCATTACAATGTTTGAAATGGAGACACTTTTCCTAGCACAAGGGATCTGCCCAGCCATGGCCCTATACATGGATGGCTCATGGCAACCTAAGTCGTAGTCATGGCCCTATACAAGGTTGGCTCATGACATCCTCCCCCCACCTATTCTATCGACGTCCTCGTTGACTTACTGGCTTAAAATTCTTTGATCTTCCTTTGAAATCTCTGGAGGTCGTGTTCTTTTTCCCAGCTGGTTTTTTCTAGTCTTAATCCCTCCCACTTCACTAAGTACTCCCGAACTAGTCTTCAAGATATCTTGGTTTCCCTTTCAGCTAAGATCTTTTCGACTCGACGCTCTGAGGGTGGCTTCATGGTGATGGTGGCTCTGGTTGGCTCCCTTCGGCTACCATCTGTAGGATCTGACATAGAAAGGTTTTAGGTTACTCACATGAAATACTGGGTGGCACCTTCATCCACTTTGGTGGGTCAATTTTGTAAGAAGCATTCCCCACCTTGGAAAGGACCTTTACTGGACCTTCATATTTGCACACCAGTCTACGATCTCTCTTTCTCAAGAACCTGGTTTGTTCAGGAACTAGTCAGATAAGAACCAAATCACCAACTTGAAAATGTTGAGCTCTATGACCCTTGTCTGTCCATTTCTTCATCCTCTTTGATGCTTTCTCTAGGTAGGCTTGTGCAATCTCTGTGTTTTACTTTCACTCTTTGCTGAGATTAAAGGCTCTCAGATTCTTTCCTCCATATTATTCTAAGGAAGTGTGGGGTAGCCTTGGTAATTGTCCGATGACCACCTCAAATGGTCTCTTATTGATGGAAAGCTTTTGTTGGAATTAAAGCAGAGTTGAGCCATGTCCAATAATGAAAGCCAATCTTTCTGATTGGCTTGAACAAAATGCCTCAAGTATTCCTCTAATAATCCATTGAACCATTCCATTTGACCATCGGTTTGAGGGTGATAGCTTGAGGAGATGTTGAGTTGGGACCCCAATATCTTGAAAAGTTCTCTCCAGAAGGACCCCATGAATCTCGAATCTCGATCACTGACAATGTTTTGAGGGAGGCCCCAGTATTTGACCATATGTTTGAACAATAGTCAAGCTGTGTCTTCTGCAATGCAATACTTATGAGCGGGAATGAATGTGGCATACTTAGAGAACCGGTCAATCACCACCAAAATTGCTCTAAGGTCACCAACCTTGGGTAAGCTCGAAATGAAATTAAGGGAGATGCTTTCCCATGATCTGGTGGGTACTGGTAGTGGTTCAAGCATGCCTGCAGATTTCTTCCTTTCAACCTTGTCTTGTTGGTAAATGAGGTAAGTCTTCGTATAGTCCATCACATCTTGTCGCATGTGAGGCCAATA
>NW_019168179.1:0-27825 GCF_002303985.1 Durio zibethinus | reverse complement strand
TATGAATTGAAACAATTCTTTTCTACAAACAAAGGTCATACTGATTTGAAATAGATAATTATTCGAATAGTCATGGTTATTTGATTTAGTTCAGTAAACATATTTATTTTAAAATTTTTACTTATTAATTGTTGAAATATTAATAAATTAGTATTATTTTAATCCAAATAAGCTTATATGAATTGAAACAATTGTTTTATAATAGAACAAAAAGTTATAATGATTTGATATAAATAATTTGTCAAATAGTCATAATTATTTGAACAGGTTTGATAAATAGATTTATTTTTTAAATCTATTATTAATTTTTGAAATATTAATAGATTAGTATTACTTTATTCCAAACAAACTTATATGAACAAAAGCATTTGTTTTATGACAAAACAAAAGGTCATAACATTTGGAAATAGATAATTGTTCAAATAGTTATAATTATTTGAATTGGTTAGGTAAACAAAATTATTTTTTTCAAATCACTTCTTGTTAATTTTTGAAATATTAATAAATTTGTTTTATTTTATTCCGAATAAGCTAGTATGAATTGAAAAAATTGTTTTATGACAAAATAAAAGGTCATAATATTTTGAAATAGATAATTGTTCATATAGTCTTAAATATTTGAATTGGTTCAACAAACAAATTTAATTTTAATTCTCGTAGTTATTAATTTTTGAAATATTATTAGTTTAGTATTATTTTATTCCAAATAAGCTTGTACGAACATAAATAACTGTTTAATAATAGAACAAAAGGTTATAACAATTTGAAGTATACAATTGTTCTATTATTCAAATAGTTATAACTATTTGATCTAGTTTGGTAAATAGATTTATTTTTTAAATCTCTTACTTATTAATTTTTGAAAGATTAATAATTAGTAATTATTTTATTTTCAAATAAAGCATTGAATGATTAAAAACATTGTTATGTGACCAAACAAAACGTCAATAACGATTTGAAATCGATAATTATTAAAATGGCCGTAATTATTTGAAATGATTTAGTAAACAAATTTATTTTTTAAGTCACTTATTAATTTTTGAAATATTAATAATTTATATTTTTTTATTTTGAATAAACTTGTATGAACTGAAATTATTGTTATGAAAAAAAAGGTTCACAATGATTTAAAATAGATAATTATTCATGTAGTTTTTAACTGTTTGAACGCTCAATACAACAGATTTTATTTTTTAAATTCTTTATTTATTAATTTTCAAAATAGTATTAACTTAGTATTATTTTATTCTTAATAAGCTTTTATGAACTAAAACAATTATTTTATAATAGAACAAAAGGTTATAACGATTTGAAATACGTAATTCTTCAAATAGGAACTGGTTCGATAAACAGAGTTATGTTTTAAATCTCCTACTTATTAATTTTTGAAATAGTAATAAATTAGTATTATTTTATTCTAAATAGGCTTGTGTGATGAAAACATTGTTTTATGACAAAACAAAAGTTCATAACGATTTGAATTATATAATTGTTGAAATGGCCACAATTATTTGAACTAATTTAGTAAACAGATTCACTTTTTAAATCACTTATTAATTTTTGAATATTAAAAAATTATTATTATTTTATTTCAAATAAGCTTGTATGAACTGAAACAATTGTTTTATGACAAAATAAAAGGTCACAATGGTTTTAAATATACAATTGTTCAAATAGTCATAACTATTTGAATTTATTCGAAAAAACAGATTTATTTTTTTAAATCTCTTGCTTATTAATTTTTAAAATATTATTAAATTAGTATTTTGTTTTTTGCATAAGCTTTTATGAACTGCAACAATATTTTTATAACAAAACAGAGGTCATAACAATTTTAAATAAGTAATTGTTCAAATAGTCATAAGAATTTGAGTTTGTTCGGTAAATAGATTTATTTTTTTCAAATCTCTTGCCTATTGATTTTTTTAATGTTAATATATTGGGATTTTTTTATTTCGAATAAGCTTGTATGATATGAAACAAATATTTTATGACTAAACTAAAGGTTAGAACAATTTAAAATAGATAATTATTCTAATAGTTTTAACTATTTAAATAGGTTCGACAAACACATTTATTTTTTAAATCTCTTACTTATTAATAATTTTAGTATTATTAAATTAGTTTTATTTTTAACCTAATAAACTTCTATGATTAGAAACGATTGTTTTATGACAAAACAAAGATCATAACAATTTGAGATTAATAATTATTCAAATAGTTATAACTATTCGAACTGGTTTGATAAACAAATTTATTTTTTAAATATTTTATTTATTAATTTTTGAAATATTAATAAATTAGTATAATTTTATTTTGAATAAGTTTTTGAGATAAAAAACAATTACTTTATAACAATACAAAAGGTCATAACGATTTGAAATAGATTATTGTTCAAATAGCCATAATTATTTTAACTAATTTGGTAATCAAAATTTTTTTAAAAATCTTTTACTTATTAATTTTTAAAATATTAATAAATTAGTGTTATTTTATTTCATATAAGCTTGTATTAACTAAAACAATTGCTTTATGACAAAACAAAAGGTCGTAATGATTTTAAACAAACAATTGTTCAAATAGTAATAACTATTTAGACTTGTGTGGTAAATAGATTTATTTTTTTAAAATATCTTTCTTGTTAATTTTTGAATGTTAATAAATTAATATTAATTTATTCTGAATAAGCTTGTATGAACTAAAAAAATTATTTTATGACTAAACAAAAGGTTAGAACGATTTGAAATAGATAATTATTTTAATAGTTTTAACCATGTGAATTGGTTCGGTAAAGAAATTTATTTTTTAAATCTCTTACTTATTAATTTTTCAAATATTATTAAATTTGTATTATTTTAATCCAAAGAAGCTTGTACAACAAAAAATGTTTTACGACAAAACAAAAGGTTATAATGATTTGAAATTGATAATCATTGATATGGTCTTAACTATTTGAACTGGTTTGGCAATTAGATTTAAATTTGGGAATAATATTAAATTAGTATTATTTTATTTCAAACAAAATAGAAACAATTGTTTGAAAGCAAACAAATAGGTATAACGATTTGTAATAGATAATTATTCAAATAGTCAAAACTATTTGGAATGATTTGGTAAATAGATTTACTTTTTAAATCTCTTACTGATTAATTTTGTAAATATTAATAAATTAGTATTTTATTTTGAACAAACTTATATAAACAAAAATAATTGTTTTATAACAAACCCAAAAGTAATAACAATTTGAAATAGATAATTGTTCACATAGTTATAATTATTTGAACTAGTTCGGTAAATAGAATTATCTTCTAAATCTCTTACTTATAAATTTTTAAAATATTAATAAATTAGTTTCATTCTATTCTGAATAAGCTTGTATGAGTTAAAATAATTGTTTTATGACAAAATAAAAGGTCATAACAATTTGAAAATAGATAATTGTTCATATAATCTTAACTATTTGAATTGATTTGCAAACGAATTTATTTTTTAGATCTCTTAGTTATGAATTTTTAAAATATTATTAAATTAGTATTATGTTATTCTGAATAAATTTGTATGAGCAAAAGTAATTATTTTATGGTAGAATAAAAGATTATAGCAATTTGAAATAGATAATTGTTCAAATAGTTATAACTATTTGATTTGATTCGATAAACATATTTATTTTTTAAATCTCTTACTAATTCTTAAAATAAATTAGTATTATTTTATTTCAAATAAGCTTGTATTTTAAAAAATAATTATTTAATGACAAAACAAAAATAATAAGAATTTTATTTCGAATAAGCTTGTGTTGAAAAACAATTGTTTTATGACAAAACAAAAGGTATTAACAAATTAAAATAGATAATTGTTTAAATGGCCATAATTTAAACTAATTCAGTAAACTGATTTATTTTTTTAAATCTCTTACTTATTAATTTTTTAAATATTAATAAAGTAGTATTATTTTATTTTTGATAAACTTTTATGAATTGAAATAATTGTTTTATGACCAAACAAAAAGTAGATAATTGTTCAAATAATCATAACAATTTAAACCTATTCGGTAAATAGATTTATTTTATCAAATCTCTTGCTTATTAATTTTTTAAATGTTAATATATTAGTATTTATTTTTCTAAATAAGCTTGTATGAACTGAAAATATTATTTTATGACTAAACAAAAAGTTACAATGATTTCAAATACATAATTATTCTAATAGTCTTAATCATTTGAACTAATTTGACAAACACATTTATTTTTTAAATCTCTTATTAATTTTCAAAATCTTATTAAATTAGTATTATGTTTATTCGAATAAGCTTGTATGATTAGAAACAATTTTTTATGACAAAAAAATGATCGTAATGATTTAAGATTGATATTTGTTCAAATATTCATAACTATTTGAACTAGTTTCAAAAATAGCTTTAGTTTTTTAAATATCTTGAATAACAATTTTTGAAATATTAATAAAGTAGTATTATTTTATTTTGAATAAGATTTTATGAATTGAAACAATTGTTTTATGGCAAAACAAATAGTTAAAACAATTTTCAATAGATAATTATTCAAATAGTCATATCTATTTGAGCTTGTTTGGTAAACATAATTTTTTTAAATCTCTTGCTTATCAATTTTTTGAATGTTAATAAATAAGTATTATTTTATTCCAAATAAGTTTGTATGAGCTGAAATAATTATTTTATGACTAAACAAAAGGTTAAAATGATTTAAAATAGATAATTATTCAAATAGTCTTAACTATTTGAACTGGTTCAACAAAATATTTAATTTCTATTATTAAATTAGTATTATCTTAATCCAAATAAGCTTTTATGAAAAAATCAATTGTTTTTGACAAAATAATGATCATAACGATTTGAGATAGATAATTATTCAAATAATTATAACTATTTGAACTGGTTCAATAAATAAATTTAGTTTTTAAATCTCTTATTAATTTTCAAAATATTAATAAATAAGTATTATTTTATCCTGAATAATTTTGTAAGAACAAAAATAATTATTTTATGACAAAACAAAGGTAATGTTTTGAAATTGATAATTGTTCAAATGGACATGACTATTTGAACCTATTTGGTCAACAGATTTATTTTTTAGATCTCCGACGTACTAATTTTTAGAATATTAATAAATTAGTATTATTTTATTCTAAATAAACTTGTAAGAATAGAAACAATTATTTTATGGCAAAAAAAAAGATCATAACTATTTGAAATAAAAAATTGTTTAAACAATCATAACTATTTGAGCTTGCTCAATAAATAGATTTATTTTTAAATCTTTTACTTATTAATAAATTAGTATTATTTTATTTTGAATAAATTTGTATGAATAAAAACAATTGGTTTATGACAAAACAAAATGTTATAACTATTTGAAATAAATAATTGTTTAAATAGTTACAATTATTTGAAAGTGCTAAAAAAATATAGTTATTTTTAAAATTTCTACATAGTAATTTTTAGAATATTAATAAATTTATATTATTTTATTTAGAATAAGCTTGTATAAACATAAACAATTGTTTAATGACAAAACAAAAGGTCAAAACAATTTGAAATAGATAATTGTTCAAATAGTCATAACTATTTAAACTTGTACGATAAACATATTCATTTTTAAAATTTCTTACTCATTAATTTTTTGAATATTAATAAATTTGTATTATTTTATTTTGAATAAGCCTATATAAATTGATACAATTATTTTATGATGAAACAAAAGGTCATAAAGATTTGAAATGGATAATTATTTAAATAGTTATGATTATTTGAACTTGTTCAATAAACATATTCATTTTTACAATTTTTTACTTATTAATTGTTAAAATATTAATAAATTAATAGTATTTCAATCCAAATAAGCTTGTATGGACAAAAATAATTATTTTACGACAAAGCAAAAAGTCATAACTATTTGAACTTATTCGAAAAATAGATTTATTTTTTAAATCTTTTACATATTAATTATTTTAATATTAATAAATTTTTATTACTTTATTTGAAATAAGCTTGTATGAATAGCAAAAATTATTTTATGACAAACTAAAAGGTTATAACGATTTGAAATAGATAATTGTTCAAAAGTTATAACTATTTGAACTTGTTCAATAAACATATTCATTTTTTAAATCTATTACTTATTAACTTTTAGAATTTTAATAAATTAGAATTTTGTTATTTCAAATAAGCTTGTATGAACATAAACAATTATTTTGTGATAAACAAAGGGTTATAACTATTTAAAATAGATAATTGTTGAACTATCATAACTATTTCCACTGGTCAAGCCAATTGATTTTATTTTTTAAATCTGTTGCTTATTACTTTTTATAATGTTAATAAATTAGCATTACTTTATTCCGAATAAGACTGTATAAAAAAATAATTATTTTATGATAAAACAAATGGTCATAGCAATTTGAAATAAATAATTGTTCAAATACTTGTAAATAATTGAACTAGTTTAGTAAACAAATTTATTTTTTAATTCTTATTAATTTTCAAAATATCAATGAATTAATATTATTTTATTCCAAACAAACTTATTTGAACAAAAACATTAGTTTTATGACAAAACAAAAGGTCATAACAATTTGAAATATATAATTGTACAAATAGTCATAATTATTTGAATTGGTTCGAAAAATAGAATTAGTTTTTAAAATCTCTTATTGATTAATTTTTGAAATATTAATAAATTTGTTTATTTTATTCCAAATAAGTTAGTAAGAATTGAAAAAATTATTTTACAACAAAACAAAAGGTCATAATGATTTGAAATAAAGAATTGTTCATATAGCCTTAACTATTTAAATTGGTTCGGCAAACAAATTTATTTTTTAAATCTCTTAATTATTAATTTTCATAATATTATTATATTAGTATTATTTTATTCTGAATAAGCTTGTATGAACATAAATAATTGTTTTATGAAGAACAAAAAGTTATAACAATTTGAAATATTATAATTGTTCAAATAGTCATAACTATTTGAATTGGTTCAGTAAACAAATTTATTTTTTAAATCTTCTAATTATTAATTTTTGAAATATTAATAAATTAGTATTATTTTATTCCAAACAGGCTTATATGATGAAAAACAATTGTTTTATGAAAAACAAAAGTTCATAACGATTTGAAATAGATAATTGTTCAAATGGCCATAATTATTTGAACTGATTTGATAAATTGAATTATGTTTTAAATCTCTAACTTATCAATTTTTTAAATATTAATAAAGTAATATTAGTTTATTTTGGATAAGCTTTTATAAATTGAAACAATTGTTTTATGATAAAATAAAAGGTCATAATGATTTTAAATAGATAATTGTTTAAATAGTCATAACTATTTGAATTTGTTTGGTAAACATATTTATTTTTTTAAATTTCTTACTTATTAATTTTTTGAATGTTAATAAATTAGTATTATTTTATTTTGAATAACATGTATGAACTAAAACAACTATTTTATAACTAAACAAAAGGCCAAAACAATTTGAAATAGATAATTATTCTAATAGTCTTAAATATTTGAACTAGATCGGTAAACAAATTTATTTTTTTAAATCTATACTTATTAATTTTTAGAATATTATTAATTTAATATTTTTTTATTCCAAATAAGCATGTATGAATAGAAACAAATATTTTAGGATAAAACAAAGATATAATGATTTGAGATAGATAATTGTTTAAATAGTCAAAATTGTTTGAATTGGTTCAGTAAAGAGATTTAGTTTTTAAATATCTTATTAATTTTCAAAATAGTAATAAATTAGTATTATTTTATTCTAAATAATTTTGTATGAATAGCAACAATTGTTTTATGACAAAACAAAATATCATAATGATTTAAAATAGATAATAGTTATAATAAACATGACTACATGAACTTGTTTGGTAAACAGATTAATTTTTTTAGTCTTCAACTTATTAATTTTTAGAATATTAATAAATTAGTATTATTTTATTCCGAATAAACTTTTATAAATAGAAACAATTGCTTTATGATAAAAAAAGATTATAACAACTTGAAATAAATAATTATTAAAATGGTCATAACAATTTGAACTTGCTCAATAAATAGATTTATTTTTTAAATCTTTTACTTATTAATTTTAGAGTATTAATAAATTAATGTTATTTTATTTTGAATAAGCTTGTTTGAGTAGAATAAATTGATTTATGACAAAACAAATGGTCATAATGATTTGAAATAGATAATTATTCTAAGACTTATAACTATTTGAATGTGTTCAAAAAATAGATTTTTTTATTTTTACTTATTAATTTTTGGAATATTAATAAATTTATATTATTTTATTCAAAATAAGCTTGTATCAATAGAACCGATTGTTTTATGACAAAACTAAAGGTCATAATGTTTTGAAATAGATAATTTTTTAGATACTAGTAATTATTTGAATTTGTTCAGTAAACAAATTCATTTTTTTAATTCTCTTACTCTTTAATTTTTGAAATATTAATAAATTAATATTATTTTATTTCAAATAAGCCTATATGAACTAAAACAATTGTTTTATTACAAAACAAAAGGTCGCAATGATTTGAAAAAAGATAATTATTCAAATAGTCATGGCTATTTGAACTTATTCGATAAACATATTTATTTTTTAAATCTTTTACTTATTAATTATCCAAATATTAATAAATTAATATTATTTTAATCTGAAAAAGCTTGTCTAAACAGAAACAATTAGTTTATGACAAAACAAAAAGTCATAACAATTTAAAATAAATAATTGTTTAAATAATCATAACGATTTGAACTTGTTTGGTAAATAGATTTATTTTTTAAATATTTTATTTATTAATTGTCTTAATATTAGTAAATTTATATTATTTTATTTGAAATAAGCTTGTATGTTCAAAATGAATTATTTTATAATAAAACAAAAGTTTATAGTGATTTCAAATATACAATTGTTCAAATAGTCATAATTATTTAAACTTATTCGGCAAACATATTTTTTAAATCTATTAATTATTAATTTCAAAATATTTATAACTTAGTATTATTTAATTTCGAATAAGCTTTTATCAACTAAATTTTTTTTTGACAAAACAAAAGGTCATAACAATTTGAAATAGATAATTATTCAAATAGTCATGACTATTTAATCTAGTTTGGTAAATATATTTATTTTTAAAATTTTTTACTTATTAATTGTTGAAATATTATTAAATTAGTATTATTTTAATTCGAATAAGCTTAGATGAATAGAAACTATTGTTTTATAATATAACAAAAAGTCATAACAATTAGAATTAAATAATTGCCTAAATATTCATAACTATTTGAGCTAATTTGATAAACGATTTATTTTTTAAATCTCTTATTAATTTTTGAAATATCAATAAATTAATATTATTTTATTTTGAACAAATTTATATGAACAAAAACATTTGTTTTATGGCAAAACAAAATGTCATAATGATTTAAAATAGATAATTGTGTAAATAATCATAATTATGTTAACTGGTTAGGTAAACAGATTTATTTTTTAAATCTCTTATTAATTTTTGAAATAGTAATCAATTCATTTTATTTTATTTCGAATAAGCTAGTATGATTTGAAAAAATTGTTTTATGACAAAACAAAAGGTCATAACGATTTGAAATAGATAATTGTTCATATAATCTTAACTATTTGAATTGGTTCAGCAAACGAATTTATTTTTTAAACCTTTTAATTTTTAATTTTTGAAATTTTATTAGATTAATATTATTTTATTTCGAATAAACTTGTGTAAACAGAAATAATTGTTTTATGACAGAAAAAAGGTTATTAACTATTTATAGTATACAATTGTTCAAACAGTCATAATTATTTGAATTGGTTCAATAAGCAAGTTTATTTTTAAATCATGTACTTATTAATTTTTGAAAGATTAACAAATTAGTATTATTTTATTTTGAATAAGCTTGTATGATCAAAAACAAAAGTTATATGACCAAACACAAGGTAATAACATTTTGAAATAGATAATTGTTGAAATAGCCATAATTATTTGAACTAATTCAATAAATAGATTCACTTTTTAAATCATTTATTAATTTTCAAAATAGTAATAAATTAGTATTATTTTATTTCAAATAAGCTTGTAAGAACTGAAATAATTTTTTTACGACAAAACTAAATATCATAATGATTTTAAATAACTATTGTTTAAATAATCATAACTATTTCAATTTGTAATTTTATTTTTTGAAACTCTTGCTCATTAATTTTTGAAATATTAAGAAATTAGCATTATTTTATTTTGGATAAGCTTTAATGAATTGAAACAATAGTTTTATGTTAAAACAAAAGGTCATAATGATTTTAAATAAATAATTGTTCAAATAGTCATAACTATTTGAGCTTGTTTGGTAAACAGATTTATTTTTTCAAATATTTTGCTTGTTAATTTTTCCAATGTTAATAAATTTGGATTATTTTATAATGAATAAGATTGTAAGATATGAAATAAATATTTTATGACTAAACAAAATGTCAGAACAATTTGAAATATATAATTATTCCAAAAGTTTTAACTATTTGAACTGGTTTGGCAAACATATTTATTTTTTTAAATCTCTTATTAATTTTTGAAATATTATTAAATTAGTATTATTTTTAACCAAATAAGCTTTTATGATCAGAAACAATTATTTTATGACAAAACATAAATTTTAACGATTTGAAATTGATAATTGTTCAAATAGTCATAACTATTTAAACTAGTTCCGTAAACATATTTATTTTTTAAATATGTTATTTATTAATTTTTGAAATATTAATAAATTAATATTATTTTATTTTGAATAAACTTATATGATAAAAAATAATTATTTTATGATAAAACAAAATATTATAATGATTTGAAATAGATAATCATTCAAATGGCCATAATTATTTTAATTGATTCAGTAAACAAATTTTTATTTTTAAAATTTTTTACTTAATAATTTAGAAAATATTAATAAATCATTATTCTTTTATTTTGTCTAAGCTTATATTAACTGAAACAATTGTTTTATGAGAAATCAAAAGGTTATAACAATTTTAAATAGACTATAGTTCAAATAATAATAACTATTTGAACTTGTTTGTTAAACATATATTTTTTAAATCTCTTATTAATTTTTTGAATGTTAATAAATTAGTATTAATTTATTCTGAATAGGCTTGTATTGACTAAAACATTTGTTTTATAACTAGAGAAAATGTTAGAACGATGTGAAATAGATAAATTATTCTAATAGTCTTAACCATTTGAACTGATTCAGTAAACAAATTTATTTTTTAAATCTCACTTATTAATTTTTGAATATTATTAAATTAGTATTATTTTAATCTGTATAAGCTTGTATGATGAAAACAATTGTTTTACGACAAAAGAAAAAGTCATAATGATTTGTAATACATAATCGTTGATATAGTCTTAACTATTTGAACTGGTTCGATAATTAGATTTATTTTTTAATTTTCTTGGTTATTAAGTTTTGAAATATTATTAAATTAGTATTATTTTATTTTGAATAAAATAGTATGAACAGAACCAATTGTTTGATGACAAAATAAAAGCTTATAACAATTTGAAATAGATAATTATTCAAATAGTCATTTGAAATGGTTTGGTAAGTAGATTTTCTTTTAAATCTTTTATTGATTAATTTTTTAAATATTAATATATTAGTATTATTTTATTTCGAACAAACTTATATTAACAAAAACAATTTTTTTATGACAAAACAAAAAGTAATAATGATTTGAAATAGATAATTGTTCAAATAGTTATAATTATTTGAACTGGTTCAGTAAATAGAATTATTTTTCAAATCTCTTGCTTATTAATTTTTTAAATATTAATAAATTCATTTTATTTTATTTCGAATAAGCTAGTATGAATTGAAAAAATTGTTTATGATAAAAAAAATGGTCATAACAATTTAAAATAGATAATTGTTCATAGTTTTAACTATTTGAACTAGTTTCGCAAGCAAATTTATTTTTCAAATCTCTTAGTTATTAATTTTTGCACTATTATTAGATTATTTTTTTTTATTTCGAATAAGTTTGTATGAACATAAATAATTAATTTATGATAGAACAAAAGGTTATAACGATTTGAAATATACAATTAGTCAAATAGTTATAACTATTTAAACTATTTTGGTAAACAAATTTATTTTCTAAATTTCTTATTAATTTTTGAAAGGTTAATAAATTAGTATTATTTTATTCCAAATAAGCTTGTATGATCAAAAACAATTGTTATATGACCAAACAAAAGGTAATAATGATTTGAAATAGATAATTGTTAAAATGGCCATAATTATTTGAATTGATTCAGTAAACAGATTCACTTTTTAAATCACTTATTAATTTTTGAAATATTAATAAATTAGTATTATTTTATTTTAAATAAGCTTGTATAAACTGAAATAATTATTTTATAACTGAACAAAAGGTCATAACGATTTTAAATAGATAATTGTTCAAATAGTCATAACTAATTGAATTTATTCGGTAAACAAATTTACGTTTTTAAAATCTTGCTTATTAATTTTGAAAATATTTAGAAATTTGTAGTATTTTATTTTGGATAAGCTTTTATAAACTGAAACAATTGTTTTATGTTAAAATAAAAAGTCATAATTATTTTAAATAATTAATTATTCAAATAATCCTAACTATTTGAACTTGTTTAATAAACAGAATTATTTTTTAAATCCCCTACTTATTAATTTTTAAAATATTAATAAATTAATATTATTTTATTTCAAATAGGCTTGTATGATTAAAAACAATTGTTTTATGACAAAAGAAAAGTTCATAACGATTTGAAATAAATAATTGTCCAAATGGCATAATTATTTGAACCAATTCAATAAACTAACTTATTTTTTAAATCTCTAACTTATCAATTTTTAAAATATTAATAAGATAATGTTATTTTATTTTAGATAATTTTTAAAATATTAATATTTCAATAGTTGATAAGTAAAAAATTTAAAATGTAAAAATGTTTATTGAATTAGATCAAATAGTCATGACTATTTGAATAATTATCTATTTCAAATTGTTATGACATTTTGTTTTGTCATAAAAAATTATTTCAAGTCATATAAGCTTATTCAAAATAAAAAAAATGCTAAGTTATTAATATTATGAAAATTATAATTAAGAGATTTAAAAAATGAATTTGTTTGCTGAACAAGTTTAAATAATTTTGACTATTTTGATAATTATCTATTTGAAATCACTATAACCTTTTGTTTTGTCATACAATTATTTTTTCAGTTCATACAAGCTTATTTTGATAAAATAATACAAATTTATTAATATTAAGACAATTAATAAGTAAAAGATTTAAAAAAATAAATCTATTTACCGAACAATTTCAAATGTTTATGACTATTTGAAAAATTATTTATTTCAAATTATTATGATTTTTTTTCATTATAAAATAATTATTTCTATCATACATGCTTATTCCGATTAACAAAATATTAATTTATTAATATTTCAGCAATTAGTCAGTAGAATATTTAAGAAATAAATATGTTTTTTGAACAAGTTCAACTATCCATAACTATTTGAATAATTATCTATTTCAAATCATTATAACCTTTTGCTTTGTAATAAAACAATTGTTTCAGTTCATATAAGCTTATTTGAAATAAAATAATACTAATTTATTAATATTCCAAAAATTAATGAGAAAGAGAATTAAAAAAGGAATCTTGTTGCCAAGCATGTTCAAATAGTTATGACTATCTGAACAATTATCTATTTCAAATCATTGTGACTTTTGGTTTTGTAATAAAATAATTGTTTTAGTTCATATAAGCTTTTTTAAAATAAAATAATACTAATTTATTAATATTCCAAAAATTAATGAGAAAGAGAATTAAAAAATGAATCTTGTTACTGAACATGTTTAAATAGTTATGAGTATCTAAACAATTATCTATTTCAAAACATTATGACATTTTGTTTTGTCATAAAACATTTGGTTCTATTCATGCAAGCTTATTTCGAATAAAATAATATAAATTTATGAATATTTCAAAAATGAATAAGTAAAATTTTAAAAATAAATATATTTTTAACATTTTCAAATAGTTATGACTATTTAAGCAATTGTCTATTTCCAATCGTTATGACCATTTGTTTTGTCATAATACCAATTGTTTATGTTCATAAAGCTTATTTAGAATAAAATAATACCAATTTATTCAAATTCTAAAAAGTTAATAAGTAAAAGATTTAAAAAATAAATCTATTTACTGAGTGAGTTTAAATAGTTCTAACTATGTGAATAATTATTTATTTCAAATCATTATGATCTTTGGTTTTGTCATAAAACAATTGTTTATATTCATACAAGTTTATTAAAAATAAAATAATACTAGTTTATTAATATTCTAAAAATTAATAAGTTGGAGATTTAAAAAATAAATTCATTCACCGAACAAGCTCAAATAGTTAAAATTTTGTTTTGTCATAAAACAATTGTTTCTATTCATATAAAATTATTTAGAATAAAATAATACTACTTTATTAGTATTTCAAAAATTAATAAGAGATCTAAAAACTAAATTTGTATATTGAACTAGTTCAAATAATTACGGTTTTTTGAACAATTATTTATCTAAAATTGTTATGATATTTGTTTTGTCATAAAGCATTTGTTTTTGTTCATACAAGATTATTCAAAGTAAAATACTAATAAATTAATAATATTCTAAAAATTAATAAGAGATTTAAAAAATAAATGTGTTTGTCAATCCAGTTCAAATAGTTAAAACTATTAAGACAATTATCTATTTCAAATCCTCTAACCTTATGTTTGCCATAAAATAATATTTTTAGTTCATACATGCTTGTTCAAAATAAAATAATACTAATTTATTAGCATTCAAAAAATTAATAACAACAAATTTTAAAAAATAAAATTATTTATCGAACAAGTTTAAATAGTTATGACTATTTGAACAATTATCTATTTAAAATAAATATGACCTTTTTTTTTATCATAAAACAATTGTTTCAATTCATAAAAGCTCATTTAAAATAAAATAAAATTACTTTATTGTTACTTCAAAAATTGATATATTAGAGATTTAAAAAATAAGTCAGTTTTATTGAATTGGTTCAAATAATTATGGACATTTGAATAATTATCTATTTCAAATCATTACAAACTTTTGTTTTTTTTTCATAAAACAATTTTTTTTCATCATACATGCCTATTCAAAATAAAATAATAATAATTTACTAAAATTTCAAAAATTAATAAGTAAGAGATTTAAAAAATAAATCTATTTACTGAACCAGTTCCTATTTGAACTATCATCTATTTTAAATCATTATAACCTTTTGTTCTATGGTAAAATAATTGTTTCAATTCATATAAACTTATTCAGAATAAATTAATACTAATTTAATAATATTCCAAAAATTATTAACTAAGAGATTTAAAAAATAAATTTATGTGCCAAAGCAATTCAAACAATTAAGACTATGAGAAAAATTATCTATTTGAAATCATTATGACCTTTATTTTGTCATAAAACAATTGTTTCAGTTCATAGAAGCTTATTCGAAATAAAATAATACTAATTTATTAATATTCCAAAAATTAATAAGTTATTTAAAAAGTGAATCTATTTATCGAATCAGTTCAAATAATTATGGCCTTGTCAACAATTATCTATTTCAAATTGTTATTACCTTTTGTTTTGTCATATAACAATTGTATTTGAACATTCAAGATTATTCAAAATAAAATAATACTAATTTATTAATCTTTCTAAAATTAATAAATATGAGATTTAAAAAATAAATTTTTTTACTGAACTAGTTTAAATAGCAATGACTATTTGAATAATTGTAAACTTCAAATCGTTATAACCTTTTGTTTTGCCATAAAACAATATTTTTGTTCATACAAGCTTATTCGAAATAAAATAATACTATTCTAATAATATTCCAAAAATTAATAACTACGAGAATCAAAAAATAAATTTATTTGCCAAACCAGTTCAAATATTTAACACTATATGAACAATTATCTATTTCAAATCATTATGACCTTTTTCTTTTGTCATAAAATAAGTTTTTTTTGAATTCATAATAGCTTATTTGGAATAAAATAAAATAAAATAATTAATATTTTAAAAATTAACAAGAGATTTAAAAATAATTCTATTTACCTAACTAGTTAAAATAATTATGATTATTTGAACAATTATCTATTTAAAATCATTATGACCTTTTGTTTTGTCATAAAACAAATGTTTTTGTTCGTATAAGTTTGTTCAAAGTAAAGTAACACTAATCTATTAATATTTCAAATATTAATAAGAGATTTTAAAAATAAATCTATTTATCAAACTAGTTCAAATAATTATGACTATTTAAACAATTATTTAATTCAAATCATTATAACTTTTTGTTATGTTATAAAACAATTGTTTCTGTTTATACAAGCTTATTCAGATTAAAATAATACTAATTTATTAATATTTTAGCAATTTATAAGTAAAAAATAAAAAAATAAATATGTTTACCAAACTAGATCAAATAATCATTATTTTTTGAATAATTATCTATTTCAAATCTTTATGACCTTTTGTTTTGTCATACAAGAAATGTTTTAGTTCATATAAGCTTATTCAAAATAAAATAATGCTAATTCATTAGTAATCCAAAAATTAATAATAAAGAGATTTAAAAAATGAATCTGTTTACTAAACAAGTTTAAATAATTATGACTATTTGAACAATTATGTATTTGAAATTGCTATAACCCTTTTTTTTATCATAAAAGAATTTTTTCTATTCTTACAATCTTATTTCAAATAAAATAAAATAAATTTATTAGTATTAAGACAATTAATAAGTAAAAGATTTAAAAAATAAATTTGCTTATCAAACAAGTTCAAATCGATATGACCATTTGTGCAATTATTTATTTCAACTTGTTATGGCTTTTTGTTTTGTCATAAAACAATTATTTCTATTCATTAAGTTTATTCATATTAAAATAACATTAATTTATTAATATTTTGACAATTAATAAATAAGAGATTTTAAAAAATAAATATGTTTACCAAACAAGTTTAAATAGTCTTGACTATTTGAATAATTATCTATTTCAAATCATTATGACCGTTTCTTTTGTAATAAAACAATTGTTTAAGTTCATAGCAGTTTATTTGAAGTAAAATAATACTAATTTAATAATATTCCAAACATTAATGAGTAAGAGAACTAAAAAAAGAATCTGAATAAGTTTAAATAGTTATGACCATTTGAATAATTATTTATTTCAAAACATTATACCTTTCATTTTGCCACAAAACAATTGGTTTTGTTCATGCAAGCTTATTTTGAATAAAATAATTTAAATTTATTAATATTCCATAAATTAATAAGGAAAAAAATGTTTTCTGAACATGTTCAAATAGTTATGACTATTTGAACAATTATACATTTCAAATCATAAGATCTTTTGTTTTGTCATAAACTAATTGTTTTTGTTCATAAAAGCTTATTCGGAATAAAAATAAAAATAATTTTTTAAAATTCTAAAAATTAGTAAGTAAAAGATTTAAAAAATAAATGTATTTAATGAGTGAGTTCAAATAGTTATGACTATTTGAACAATTATTTATTCCAAATCGTTATGATCTTTTGTTTTGCAAAAAATAATTGTTTCTATTCATACAAGTTTATTCAAAATAAAATAATACTAATTTGTTAATATTCTAAAAATTAGTAAGTTGGAGATTTAAAAGCTAAATATGTTTGCTGAATAAGTTCAAATAGTCATGTCTAATTAAACTATTATCTATTTCAAATCATTATGACATTTTGTTTTGTCGTAAAACAATTATTTTTAATTATACAAAATTATTCAGAATAAAATGATACTAATTTATTAATATTTCAAAAATTAATTAGAGATTTAAAAATTAAATCTATTTACCAAACCTATTTAAATAGTTATGACTATTTCAATAATTATCTATCTCAAATAATATGATCTTTGTTTTATGATAAAATAATTGTTTCTATTCATACAAGCATATTCAGAGTAAAATAATGCTAAACTAATAATATTCTAAAAATTAATAAGTAAGAGATTTAAAAAATAAATATGTTTGTCAAACTGGTTATAATAGTTAAGACTATTAAAATAATTATCTATTTCAAATCGTTTTGACCTTTTGTTTTGTCATAAATTTTTTTTTCAATTCATGCGAGCTAATTTGAAATAAAATAATATAATTTTATTAACATTCAAAAAATTAATAAGCAAGAAATTAAAAAAAAAATAAATCTGTTTACCAAGCAATTTCTAATAGTTATAACTATTTGAATAATTATATCTATTTAAAATTGTTATGACCTTTTGTTTTATCATAAAATAATTGTTTCAGTTCATAAAAACTTATCTAAAATAAAATAATATTACTTTATTAATACTTCAAAAATTGAAAAGTTAGAGATTTAAAAAATAAATCATTTTATCAAATTAGTTCAAATAATTATAACCATTTGACCAATTATCTATTTCAAATCATTATAAACTTTTGTTTTCTTATAAAACAATTGTTTTTCATCATATAAGCTTATTCAGAATAAAATAATACTAATTTATTAATATTTCAAAAATTAATAAGTAGGAGAATTAAAAAATAAATATACTTACCGGACTAGCTTAAATAGTTATTACTATTGGAATAATTATATATTTCAAATCGTTATAACTTTTTGTTTTGTTGTAAAATAATTATTTATGTTCATATAAGCTTATTCAGAATAAAATAATATTAATATAATAATATTATGAAAACTAATAACTAAGAGATTTAAAAAATAAATTTATTTGCTAAACCAATTCAAATAGTTAAAGCTATATGAATAATTATCTATTTCAAATCATTATGACATTTTGTTTTGTTGTAAAACAAATGCTTTTGTTCATATAAGTTTGTTCTAAATAAAATAATATTAATTTATTAATATTTTGAAATTTAATAAGAGATTTAAAAAATAAATTTGTTTACCAAACTAATTCAAGTAGTTATAATAATTTGAACAATTATTTATTTCAAATCATTATGACCATTTGTTTTGTCATAAAACAATTGTTTCTATTGATACAATCTTATTTGAAATAAAGTAATGCTAATTTATTGTTATTCTAAAAATTAGTAATGGATTTAAAAAATAAATATGTTGGGCTGATCAGTACAAATGGTTATAATTGTTTGAATAATTATCTATTTCAAAGCATTATGACCTTTTGTTTTATTACAAAACAATTATTTCTATTCATATAACCTAACTAGGAATAGCATAATTCTAATTTATTAATATTCTAAAAATTAATATGTAAGAGATTTAAAAATTGAATATATTTATTGAATAAGTTGAAATAGTTATAACTATTTGAACAATTATCTATTTCAAATCGCTATAACGTTTTGTTTTGTCATAAAATATATTTTTCTATTCATACAAGCTTATTTCAATTAAAATAATATAAATTTATTAATATTCAAACAACTAATAAGTAACATTTTTAAAAATAAATTTGTTTACCAAATAAGTTCAAATTGTTATGACCATTTCAATAATTATTTATTTCAAATCATTATGACTTTTTGTTTTGTCATAAAACAATTTTTTTTATTCACACAAGCTTATTCAGATTAAAATAATATTAATTTATTAATATTTCAATAATTATTAAGTAAAAGATTTAAAGATAAATATGTTTATCGAACAAGTTTAAATAGTCATCACTACTTGAATAATTATCTATTTCAAATCGTTATGACCTTTTGTTTCATCATAAAACAATTGTATCAGTTCATATAGGCTTATTCAAAATAAAAATAATACTAATTTATTAATATTCCAAAAATTATTGAGTCAGAGATTCAAAATATGAATCTATTTATCGAACAAGTTCAAATAGTTATGACTATTTGAGCAATTATCTATTGCAAATCATTATGACCTTTTATTTTGTCATAAAATAATTGTTTTTGCTCAGACAAGCTTATTTCAAATAAAATGATACAAATTTATTAATATTTCAAAAATTAATAAGTAAAAATTTTAAAAATAAATGTGTTTCTAAACACGTTCAAATAGTTACGACTATTTAAACAATTATCTATTTCAAATAGTTGACTTTTTGTTTTGTCATAAACTAATTGTTTTTATTCATACAAACATATTCAAAATAAAATAATACTAATTTATTAATATTCCAAAACTAATGAGTAAAAAATTAAAAAGTAAATCTATTTACTGAGCAAGTTCAAATAGTTATGATTGTTTGAACAATTATTTATTTCATATAGTTATGATGCTTTGTTTTGTCATAAAAACAATTGTTTCTATTCATACAAGTTTATTTGGAATAAAACAATACTAATATATTAATATTCTAAAAATTAATAGGTAGGAGATTTAAAAAATAAATCTATTTACTAAACAAGTTCAAATACTCATGTCCATTTGAACAACTATCTATTTCATATCATTATGACTTTTTGTTTTGTCATAAAAAGATTGTTTCTATTCATGCAAAATTATTCAGAATAAAATAATACTGATTTATTAATATTTTGAAAATTAATAGAGATTTAAAACTAAATCTATTTACCAAAAAATTTAAATAGTTATGACTATTTAAACAATTATCTATCTCAAATTATTATGATTTTTTTGTCATAAAATAATTGTTTCTTTCCATACAAGCTTATTCGGATTATAAAACAATATAATTTTACTAATATTCAAAAGATATAAGAATAAAAAAATTGTTTTGCCAACCAATTCAATCGGTTAAGAACTATTTAGAACAATTATCTTTCAAATCGTTCTAACCTTTTGTTTAGTCATAAAACAATTATTTCAGTTCAACAAACTTATTTAAAATAAAATAATACTAATTCATTAGCATTCAAAAAATTAATGAGCAAGAGACTTAAAAAAAATAAATCTGTTAATCGAACAGAGTTCAATAGTTTGACTATTTGAACCAAGTATCTATTTTTAAAGTCGTTGATATTTTATTTTGTTCATAAACAATGTGTTTGTAGTTCATAAAAATTTATCCAAAATAAAATAATACTAGTTTATTAATATTTCAAAAATTAATAAGCAAGAGATTTAAAAATTAAAATTGTTTTCTAAACCAATTCGAATAGTTATAACTATTTTAATAAATATCAATCTCAAATCGTTATGATCTTTATTTTCTCATAAAACAATTGTATCTAATCATACAAGCTTATTAGGATAAAAATAATACTAATTTAATAATATTTTGAAAATTAATAAAAGACTTATAAAATAAATTTGTTTGTTGAACCAGTTCAAATAGTTAACTAGTATAATAATTATCTATTTCAAATTGTTCTGACCTTTTGTTTGGTCAAATAATAATTGTTTAAGTTTATACAAGCTTATTTGGAATAAAATAATACTAATTTATTAACATTCAAAAAATTAATAAGCATGAGATTTGAAAAAAATAAATCTATTTACCAAACAAGTTTAAATAGTTATGACTATTTGAACAATTGTCTACTTAAAATCATTATGACCATTTATTTTGTCATCAAACAATTGTTCTAGTTCATAAAAGCTTATTCAAAATAAAATAATAATACTTTATTAATATTTTGAAAATTAATAAGTAAGAGATTTAAAAAATAAATCAGTTTACTAAATCAGTTTAAATAATTATAGCCTTTAAATAGCAATCTATTTCAAATCTCTATTAGCTATTGTTTTGTCATAAAACAATTGCTTTTCAACATACAAGCATTTTTTGAAATAAAATAATACTAATTTATTAATATTTCAAGAATTAATCAGTAAGAGATTTAAAAACTAAATTGCTTACCAAACCATTTCAAATAGTTTTGACTATTTGAATAATTATCTATTTCAAATCATTATAACCTTTTATTTTGCTATCAAACAATTGATTCTTTACATACTATTTTATTCAAAATAAAATAATAGTAATTAATAATATTTTGAAACTTAATAGCCAAAAAAAATTAAAAAAATGAATCTAATTGCTGAACCAATTGAAATAGTTAAGACTATATGAATGATTATCTATTTTAAATTGTTATGACCTTTTCTTTTGTTGTAGAACAATTTTTTTGTTTGTACAAGCTTATTTGGATTAAAATAATACTGATTTAATAATATTTCAAAAATTAATAAGAAATTTAAAAAATAAATTTCTTTACCAAATCAATTCAAATCGTTAAGACTAGTAGAAAAATTATCTATTTTAAATTGTTCTGACATTTTGTTTAGTCATAAAACAATTGTTTTAGTTCATACAAGCTTATTTAGAATAAATTTGTAGTAATTTATTAACATTTGAAAAATTATAAGAAAGAGAATTAAAAAAATAAATATGTTTATTGAACAAGTTGAAATAGTTATTATTATTTGAACAATTGTCTATTTAAAATCATTTTAACCTTTTGATTCATCATAAAATAATTGTTTCAGCTAATACAAGCTTAGATGAAATAAAATAATACTAATTTATTAATATTTCCTAAATTAATAAGAAAGAAATTTAAAAAATAGATTTATTTACCGAATCAATTAAAATAATTATAGCCATTTGAACAATTATCTATTTCAAATTATTATGACCTTTTGTTTTGTCATAAAACAATTCTTTTTTATCATACAAGCTTATTTGAAATAAAATAATACTAATTGATTAATATTTCAAAAATTAATAAGTAACAGATTTAAACAATAAATTTGTTTACCAAATCAATTCAAATAGTTATGATTAATTGAACAAATATCAGTCTCAAATCGTTAAAATCTTTGTTTTGTCATAAAACAATTGTTTCTCATATAAGCTTATTCAATTAAAAAAAAATACTAATTTAATAATATTTTAAAAATTAATAAGTAAGAGATCTAAAAAATAAATGTGTTTGCTAAACCAGTTTAAATAGTTAAAACTATTAGAATAATTATCTATTTCAAATCATTCTAACCTTTTGTTTTGTCATAAATCTGCTTATCGAACAAGTTTAAATAGTTATGACTATTTGAATAATTATTTATTTAAAATTGTTATGACCTTTTGTTTTGATGTAAACAATTGTTTTAGTTCATAAAAGCTTATCCAAAAAAATAATACTAATTTCTTAATATTTCAAAAATTAATAAGCAGGAGTTTAAAAAAATAAATTTGTTTACGGAACAAATTTAGATAATTATGACTATTTGAACAATTGTCTATTTAAAATCGTTATGACCTTTTGTTTTGTCATAGAACAATTGTTTCAATTCATACAAGCTTATTCAAAATACAATGACACTAATTTATTAATATTCCAAAAATTAATAAGTGATTTAAAAAATTAATTTGTTTATGGAATTAATTCAAATAATTATGACCATTTTAACAATTATCTATTTCAAATCATTATTACCTTTTGTTTGATCATATAACAATTGTTTTTTTATCATATAAGCTTATTCAGAATAAAATAATACTAATTTATTAATCTTTCAAAAATTAATAAGTAAGAGATTTAAAAAATAAATTTGTTTATCGAACTAGTTCAAATAGTAATGACTATTTGAACATTTGTATACTTCAAATCATTATAACCTTTTGTTCTGTCATAAAATAATAATTTTTGTTCATACAAGCTTATTTGAAATAAAATAATACTAATCTAATAATATTTCAAAAATTAATAACTAAGAGATTTAAAAAATAAATTTGTTTGCTGAACCATTCAAATAGTTAAGACTATATGAACAATTATTTATTTCAAATCATTATGACCTTTTGTTTTGTCATAAAGCAATTTTTTCAATTTATACTAGTTTATTTAGAACAAAATAAAATGAATTTGTTAATATTTCAAAAATTAATAAGTAAGAGATTCAAAAAAAATTTTTGTTTACTTAA
This sequence comes from Durio zibethinus, assembly GCF_002303985.1. The sequence continues at coordinate 3,789 of NW_019168179.1, read as the reverse complement.
CCATTTCAAATAATTATGACTATTTGAACAATTATCTATTTCAAATCATTATAACCTTTTGTTTTGTCATAAAACAAATGTTTTTGTTCATATAAGTTTATTCAAAATAAAATAATACTAACCTATTAATATTTTGAAAATTAATAAGAGAGTGAAAAACTAAATCTATTTATCAAATTAGTTCAAATAGTTATGACTATTTAAGTAATTATTTATTTCAAATCTTATGACTTTTTATTCTGTTATAAAACAATAGTTTTTGTTCACACAAGCTTATTCAAATTAAAATATTACTAATTTATTAATATTTTGACAATTAATAAGTAAAAAAATTAAAAAATAAATATGTTTATCGAATTAAATCAAATAGTCATGACTATTTGAATAATTATCTATTTCAAATCGTTTTGACCTTTTGTTTAATCACAAAAAAATTATTTTAGTTCATATAAGCTTATTCAAAAAAAAAATAATACCATGCTATTAATATTCCAAAAATTAATAATTAAGAGATTTAAAAAATGAATTTGTTTAACGAATAAGTTAAAATAATTATGACTATTTGAACAATTATCTATTTCAAATAGCTATAACATTTTGTTTTGTCATAAAATGATTTATTCTTTTCATACAAGCTTATTTCTAGTAAAATAATACAAATTTATTAATATTAAGACAATTAGTAAATAAAAGATATAAAAAATAAATCTATTTACTGAAAAAGTTCAAATCGTGATGACTATTTGTGCAATTATTTATTTTAACTTGTTATAACTTTTTATTTTGTCATAAAACAATTGTTTCAGTTCATTCAAGCTTATTCGAATTAAAATAATATTAATTTATTAATATTTTGACAATTAATAAGTAAGAGATTTAAAAAATAAATATGTTTACCAAACAATTTATTAATATTCCAAAAATGAATGAGTAAAAGAATTAAAAAAATTAATCTGTTTATCAAAAAATTTTAAAAAGTTATGACTATCCAAATAATTATCTATTCCAAAACATTATTACCTTTTATGTTTGTCTCGATTAAAACAATCAGTTTGTTCATGGCAAGATAATTGAATCAAAATATGTATAATTATTAATAGTCCAAAAATTAATAAGGTAAAAATTTAAACCAATAAATCTATTTTCTAAACATGTTCAAATAATTTATGACTATTTGAACAATTATCTATTTTCAAAATGGGTTATGACCGATTTGTTTGTCATAAAACCAATCTGTTTCGTATTTAAAACAAGCTTATTGGGAATAAAGAATCAATTACTAATTTTTTAAACTATTCCAAATTTATAAGTAAGAAGATTTAAAAGAAAATCTATCTTTTACCATGCAAATTCAATAGTTTATGACTATTTGAACAATTTTTATTTTCAAATCGTTATGATCTTTTGTTTTTGTCATAAAACAATTGTTTTCTATTCATACAAGTTTATTTGAATATTAAAATAATTACTAATTTATTATTATTCTAAAAATTAATAAGTTGAAGATTTAAAAAATTTAATCTGTTTACCGCACAAGTTCAATCTAGTCATGTCCATTTAAAATATTATATTCAATCTTATGAAATTCTATTTCTATTATAAAAAAATTTGTTCTATTCTTACCAAAATTATTCTAGAATAAATAATACAATTATTACTATTTTGAAAATTATTAAGAGATTTAAAAACTAAATCTCCTTACCAAACCAGTTTAAATAGATATGACTATTTGAATAATTATCTATCTCAAATCGTTATAATCTTTGTTTTGTCCTAAAACATTTGTTTCTATTCATACAGCCTTATTCAGAGTAAAAATATTGCTAAATTAATAATATTTTTAAAAATTAATAAGTAAGAATTTAAAAAATAAATGTGTTTGTCGAACCAGTTAAATAGTTAATACTATTAGAACTATTATCTATTTCAAATTGTTTTGACCTTTTGTTTAGTTATAAAATAATTGTTTTAGTTCATAAAGCTTACTCGACAATAAAACAAATACTAATTTATTAACATACAAAAAATTAATAGGCAAGAAATTAAAAAAATAAATCTATTTATCGAACAAGTTCAAATAGTTATGACTATTTGAAAAATCATCTACTTAAAATCATTATAACCTTTTATTTTGTCATAAACCAATTGTTTTAGTTCATAAAAGCTTGAACAATTATCTATTTCAAATTGTTATGAACTTTTGTTTTCTTATTAAATAATTGTTTTTCATCATACAAGCCTATTTGAATAAAATAATATAATTTATTAATATGTCAAAAATTAATACATACGAGATTGAAAAAATAAATATGTCTATCGAAGTAGTTCAAATAGTTATGACTATTTGAACAATTATATATTTCAAATTGTTATAACCTTTTGTTCTATCATAAAATAATTATTTTTGTTCATACAAGCTTATTTGAAATAAAATAATACTAATGTAATGATATTCTGAAACTTAAGAACTAAGAAATTTAAAAAATAAATTGGTTTACCAAACTAATTCAAATAGTTATGGCTATGTGAACAATTCTTTATTTCAAATCATTATGACCTCTTGTTTGCATTAAACAATTTTTTTAGTTCTTACTAACTTATTCAGAATAAAATAAAATAAATCTATTAATATTTCAAAAATTAATCAGTAAGAGATATAAAAAATAATTCTATTTGCCGAACCAGTTCAAATAATTATGACTATTTGAACAATTATCTATTTCAAATTGTTATGACCTATTGTTTTGTCATAAACAAATTTTTTATTCAAATAAGTTTGTTCAAAATAAAATAATATTAATTTATTAGTATTTTGAAAATTAATAAGTAAGAGAATTAAAAAATAAATTTGTTTATTAAACCAGTTCAATTAACTTAACTATATGAACAATTATTTATTTCAAATTGTTATGACCATTTGTTTTGTCATAAAAGAATTGTTTCTATTATAAAGTCTTATTTGAAATAAAGTAATGCTAATTTATTAATATTTTAAAAATTAATAAGTAATGGATTTAAAAAATGAATCTGTTAGCCTGACCAATGCAAATAATTATGACTGTTTGAACAATTATGTACTTCAAATAGTTATAACCTTTTGTTTTATCACAAAACAATTGTTTCTATTTGTAGAAGCTTATTCAAAATAACCATAAGTCTAACTTATTAATATTCTAAAACTTAATAAGCAAGAGATTTAAAAAATGAATCTACTAACAAGTTCAAATAGTTATGACTATTTGAACAATTATCTATTTCAAATTGCTATAACCTTTTGCTTTGTGATAAAACAATTTTTTCTATTCATACAAGCTTATTTCAAATAAAATAATACAAATTTATTAATATTCAAACAATTAATAAGTAAAAGATTTTAAAAATAAATATGTTTACCAAACAAGTCCAAATAGTCATAACTATTTGAATAATTATCTATTTCAAATCGTTATAACTTTTTGTTTCATTATAAAACAATTGTATCAGCTCATAAAGGCTTATTCGAAATAAAATAATACTAATTTATTGATATTTCTAAAAATTAATGAGTAAGAGATTTAAAAATGAATATGTTTATCGAATAAGTTCAAATAGTTATGACTATTTGAACAATTATATATTTCAAATCATTTTTACAGTTTGTTTTGTCATAAACAATTGTTACTGTTCATACAAGCTTATTCCAAATAAAATAATATAAATTTATTAATATTCCAAATATTAATAAGTATAAATTTAAAAAATAAATTCGTTTCTAAACATGTTCAAATAGTTTTGACTATTTGAACAACT
>NW_019168178.1:0-27856 GCF_002303985.1 Durio zibethinus | reverse complement strand
CTACGGGGGAGGACTGTTGATTTTTTTTTAGGTTTTTTTTTGGTAGAATTTCTTTTTCGTGTTTTCTTTTTCTCCTCCTTTTAGGTGATCGGCCAAGAGCTCTATTTATAGAGCTCTGACAAAGCCCCGTGCTTAAGGGAATGGCACAGGGCTAGGCATGGGGGTGCAAGCACGACCCACATGCCTCTTTTATTTTTTTTGGCAACATCTAACAGTGGTAGGGTTAGGTGATCAAAGAGGTGGAGGGTAGGGCATGCTAAGGGATGAGTGTAAAGCATGGTGGCAGTGGTGCCGGGGAAGGCACCACTGCCAACCTCAATTTTTTCTTTTTTCTATTCTATTTTTTTTGGTATTTTGTATTATTTTTGGTATTATTTTTGTATTTTATATTTTGTATTTTTTTGTATTTCGTATTTTATATTTTTGTATTTCATATTTAATAATATTATTTTTATTTTTATTTTTTTTGGACAAATTTAATGTCCACAGCTGCCCCTCTTTGCACATTGCTGATAATCAGTAATAGGGCAAAGACAAAGACAATAATTTTGTCTAGAATCGAAATGAATTTTTCTTTTCTTTGTTTCCTCTTTTTTTTTAGCATAGACTACTCAAAAAGTTTTTTTTTTTTCAAATCGAAAATGCTCCTCTCACTTAAGGCTTGACAACTTTTAGAAATTTAAAATCTGAAATAGACTCCTCTCAGTAGAGGCTCAACGACTTTAAAAATCATCTTGAAAAGCTCCTCTCAACAGAGGCTCAACAACATTAAAATCTCATCTTAAAAAAGGCTCCTCTCAGTAGAGGCTCAACGACTTTAAAAATCATCTTGAAAAGCTCCTCTCAACAGAGGCTCAACAACATTAAAATCTCATCTTAAAAAAGGCTCCTCTCAATAGAGGCTCAACAACTTTAAAATCTCATCTTGAAAAGCTCCTCTCAGTAGAGGCTCAATAACTTTAAAATCCATCTTGAAAATGACTCCTCTCAGCAGAGGCTCAACAACTTTAAAAATTAATCTTGAAAAAGCTCTTCTCAGTAGAGGCTCAACAACTTTAAAAATTCCATCTTGAAAGGGCTCCTCTCAGCAGAGGTTGTTGCGTAGAGGCTCAACAACTTTAAAAATTCATATGTTTTTCAAATGAGTTCTTATCTTTGAACAAGTAAATTTTTCTCTTTTGAATCTTTTGTTTGATAAGAATGGAAAGTCTCTGTCCTCATTATTCATGGATGCATGGACTGAGTGCTTTAAAAATCTCATCTTGAAAAGCTCCTCTCAGTAGAGGCTCAACAACTTTAAAAATTTTATATGTTCTTCAAATCGAGTTCTTATCTTTGAACAAGTAAATTTTTCTCTTTTGAAATCTTTTGTTTGATTAAGAAATGGAAAGTCTCTGTCCTCATTATTCATGGATGCATGGACTGAGTGCTTTAAATGAAATGTATGTAATGCAATCAGAATTATTCATTGTGGTAAAAAGGTTCTTGAAATCTCTCGCTTTTTGCTTATTTTATCAAAATTCTTAATAACTGCCATATGATCAACCTATTCTAAACATTTGACCATTGAATTCTTCCCTACCAATACTTTTCTTCAAAAGTCTACAACATCAATGTCTTGTCATGCTTTTTTCCTCCTTTTTCATTTGCCTTTGTTAACTTTTCAAAAAGTAATGCTAAGATTTTTAATGTTTGTTTTTCTTTTCATTATTTTAAGTCCAAGACCAATAAAATACAATCACACATTTCTTCTATTCGTATGGCGAACAAAAATGAGAATAAAGGAATGGATAGGTGTTATTTCCAAAGAAAAGATAGCATATTTTATTAGACTAGTAACAAGTGCATGGCAAAGTATTTAAGTTGAAACAAAGGTGCCCCAATAATGATCATAAGATAATCATGAAAAAAATATTTCTAGATTCTTTTTCTAAAACTAAATTAGATGACTTTCTTGATCCTTTAGAGTTCATCAAACTACACTTGCCCCTGTATTGTGAAATGATGCTTCTTCTTTGCATCAAAGTCACCTTTTTCAAGTTTTCAGCTTAGATGAGTCATTATTTTTTATTTTTTATTATTTTTTTTTCAAGTAAAATATCTTTTACAGCATTTGAGTTTATCAGAGTAGGTCAATCACTTCTGTCCATCTCTATCAAAATCAATGCCCTATCAAAAAATGCCTTTTTCACCGCATACGGGCCTTCCTAATTTGGTGTCCATTTTCCTCGATTATCATATTGATTTGAAATGTTCTTTTTTAGCACTAAATCTCTTTCCCTAAAGCAACGAGGATGGATTTTCTTGTCATGTGTTCTCATCATCTTTTTTTGATATAATTGACCATGACAAAGTGTTGTAAGTCTTTTCTCTTCAATGAGGTTCAACTGCTCATAACGATTTCGAACCCATTCTACTTCTTCTAATTCTACCTCCATCAAGACTCTTAACGAGGAAATCTTCACTTCGATTTGGTAGCATAGCTTCTATTCTATATATTAAAAAGAGAACGGAGTGGCCCCAGTAGATGTTCGGACTGATGTTCTGTAAGCATGCAAAGCAAAAGGTAACTTTTCATGCCAATCTTTATAAATATCAGTCATTTTCTCCTAGATTCTTTTGATATTCTTGTTTGCAGCTTCTACTGCCCCATTCATCTTTGGACGATATGGTGCCGAATTATGATGACGAATCTTGAACTGAATGTAAACTTCATTCATCATTTTGCTGTTCAAATTTTTGGCATTATGAGAAATAATTATCTTTTGAAGCCCATATTTGCATATTATCTCCCTTTTTATGAATTTGCATACTACAGATCGGGTCACACTAGCGTATGATTCGACTTCTATCCATTTTGTAAAGTAATCAATCATCAAAAAGATGAATCTATGTCTATTTGAAGCTTTTGGAGTGATGAGATCGATAACATCCATACCTTACATAGAGAATGGCCATGAATGAGTCAAAACATGCAATGCTGTTAGAGAAGTGCAGATCTTGTCAACATAGATCTGACACTTATGGTATTTTCTGGCATAATCAATACAGTCATTCTCCATTGTCAACCAATAGTACCCAGCCCTCATAATTTGTCTAGCCATCATATGACCATTTGCATGTGCCCCACAAACTCCATCATGCACTTCTTCAATAATTCTCTTCACTTCAGCTACATTTACACACCTTAAGAGTACTTGATCTCGACCTTTTTTATAGAGGACGTTTTCATAAAAAAAAAAACTCATAGCCATCCTTCTAATAGTTCTCTTATCATTTTTTGTCACATGTTCTGGGTATTGCTGGCTTTTAATGTATTGCATGATGTCATGATACCATGGTTTCCCATTAACTTCTTCTTCAACACCAGAACAATGTGTTGGTTCATCTTTCACATCCAGCTTGATGGGTTGGATTTTAGTATTTACATCTATTTTAATCATTGTAGCTAGAGTAGCCAGTGCATCAACAATTTGGTTTTTTTCTTTAGGCAAATGCTCAAATTGAACTTCTTTGAATTGTTTGACCAACTGAGAGATGTACTTATGGTACCATATCAACTTGGAATCTTTAGTTTCCCATTCTCCTCGCAACTAATAGATGACTAAAGTTGAATCTCCAAACACATCTAATACTTTGGTTTTTTTTTCAATTGTTACTTACAGACCCATAAAACAGGCCTCATACTTAGCCATATTATTTGTGCAATTAAAATTTAACCTGGCTGTAATGGGATAATAGTGCCCATCAAGAGATATTAAAATTACCCTAATACCATGACCCAAAACATTAGCAGCTCCATCAAAACACATCCTCAAAGACTCTTCAACAGGTTCATTTTCTTCAATGGCTATCACATTTTCATCAGGGAACTCCAAGTTCATTGGTTCATAATTTTTGGCAGCACGATCAGCAAGAAACTCAGCTACGACACTTTTTTTTATAGTTTTTTGAGTCACATAAATGATATCATATTCTAGAAGCATAACTTGCCATCGCGTTATTCTTCCTATCAATAAGGGCTTTTCAAAGATATACTTAATAGGATCCAGCTTTACTATGAGCCAAGTAGTGTGATAAAGCATGTATTATCTAAGCCTTCGAGTTGTCCAGGCTAATGCACAACATATCTTCTCTAATGGTGAATACTTAGACTCGTAATCAGTGAATTTCTTGCTTAAGTAATAAATTGCTCGTTCTTTCTTATTAGTTTCATCTTTTTGCCCCAACACATATCCCATTAAATTTTCATACACTATTAAGTACAAGATCAAAGGTTTTTTCGGGATTGACGGCACCAACATAAGTGGATTTGACAAGTATTCTTTAATCTTATCAAAAGCTTCTTGGCATTCATCATTCCATTCTTTTGGATCATGTTTTTTGAGAAACTTGAAAATAAGATCGCACTTGTAGGTGAGTTGAGATATGAAATAAGTAATATAGTTTAATCCCCTAGGAAACCTCACACTTCTTTTAGGGTACGAAGAGGAGATAAGTTTTGGATAGCTTGTATCCTATCCGGGTCCACTTTGATTCCTCTTTTACTGACCATAAAGCCCAATAGTTTTCTTGATTTAGTACCAAATGTATATTTAGCAGGATTCAACTTCAGCTGATATCTTCTTAACCTGTCAAACAGCTTTTTAAGATTAACTATATGATCTTCTCCTTCACGAGATTTCATAATCATATCATTCACATATACCTTTATTTCTTTATGCATCATGTCATGAAAAAGAGTCACCATTACTCTTTGATAAGTGGCACTAGCATTTTTCAACCCAAAAGGTATGACTTTGTAATAGAATGTCCCTCACATGATCACAAATGTAGTTTTTTCCATATCATCTCGAGCCATCTTGATCTGATTATAGCCTGAAAAGCCATCCATAAAGGAAAATATGGAATGCCTAGCAGTATTATCCACTAGAGTATCGATGTGAGGTAGAGGAAAGTTATCTTTAGGGGCTTGCCCTATTCAGATCTCGATAATCGACACACATTCTCACTTTTCATCATTTTTAGGAACTGGCACTATGTTGGCTACCCATTCAGGATATTTTACTACCCTCCAAAAATTCAGCATCAAATTGTTTCTTCACTCTTCTTTAATTTTTAGTAGCATCTCTGGTTTCATACGCCTTAGCTTTTGCTGCATCAGCTTACATCCTGGTTTTAAAGGCAACTTGTGCCCTATAATATCAGTGCTGAGTCCTGGCATATTCTGGTAAGTCCACGCGAACACATCTACATATTCTCAGAGTAACTCTTCTAGCTTCTGTCTTTCAACTAGTGAAAGAGATATACTAACTTTAACCTCTTTTCTATTTTCACCATCTCTCAAATTCACTAATTCGATAATTTTTTGATGGGGTTCAATTAGCTTATCTTCATGTTCTATTAATTTTAACAAATCAAGAGGCAGTGTGTAGTTATTTGAATCTTTCTCATTATCAAGTTCATCAACATGAATTAAGTTTTCAAAATCAAATTCGAGATCCATGATTATCTTCGTGTTCATTGTTTGGGACCTTGTAAAGGGTAAGATGAAGAGAATATTGGCACACAAAAATGAAATGGCAAAAAAATGATGGAAAGAAAAATAAAGATGAAAACAATAGAAGAAATGTGGATGCATCTTTTAAGTCTTTTATTAAAATGACAAACATAAACACACCACAAAAGATCTTTTAATACTCGTAAAAAGTAATTAGGGATTTAAAGTTTCATAGTACATTATTTTTTCAAAGTTTTAAAGATAACAGGCAGCTCTGTAACTTTTTAATTATCCAGCTCAAAATCTGAAAGATAAGGGTACACAAATAGCTCTTCATTTCAGCTCTTCTTTTCTCCATCATCTACCATTTGAATGGCTAACTCTGAAAATTTTTTCACGAATCCTGCACTTAGGGCTTTCGGTAAATCTGGATAAATATATCCTCCTATGTGAAAAGACTCATAGAGGAATGGAATGACCCCTAAGATTAGCTATCCTTTTATCTCTTTTCTCATTCACCATTCTTATTCTGTCCCTTTTTGTTGGCTTATATCCCAAGCCAAATCTATCTTTCATTTCATATATGATCGATGGCTTCATGATTCCTTACAGGTTCTTCTCAAGTCTGACTTCAGGTCACCATCCCATATTGGTAAACTGTTTGACTACCATTTTAGTTGTCATAGACAAGTGTGACGAATACAATTTAGATCCTCTAGCTATATATGTTGCATTGGTAATCTCAAAGGATCTATAAGAGCATTCAAGAGCTTTATCTGTTGATTCCACATAAGAAGTATTTATCAATTGAGTTACCAATAAATCTTCTTCTGTCACTAATGTTAGCTTCCCTTTAATAATGAATTTAACTTTATGATATAATAAGGATGGAATAGCACCTACCATATGGATCCACGAGATATCCATAACTTGAAATTTTACGTTGAAAGTGCATGGGCTAATCTGCAATGGCACTTCTATATCTCCCAGCACCTTTTTTCTGGTTTCATCAAAAGCTCACACCATCATATGACTAGGCTTCATATAAGATCCATCAATAGGGAGTTTTGCCAGAATAGTCATAGGCATAACATTGATGGATGAACCATTATCAATCAAAACCTTAGCCAATATATGACTTTTACATTTAATAGTAATGTGAAGAGCCTTGGTACTTTCTCGACCTTCAGGAGGAATCTCTTCATCACTAAAAGAGATATAATTTGAAATTGTTAGATTGCTAACAAGCTGCTCTACATATTCAACAAAAGCATTGTGAGACACATATGCTTGATTTAGCACATTCAGCAAAGCATTACGGTGTGACTCTGAACTGAGCAATAATGATGATAGCAAAATTTTAGCTAGCATTTTGTTAAGCTGTTTTATCATACTATACTCATTATGTTTTATTAACTTTAGAAATTCACATCCTTCATTTTCAGAGACTAGCTTATAACATTCTTTTTCTAGAGCTACATCAAGACCATTCTGACTTTCTTTTTCTTCTCATACCTTGGCTTTTTCTTTTTTAGCTTCTTTTAGAGCCTTTAGGGTATAACACCTCCCACTTCGAGTCATGTCTCCTACGTCCGTAATATCTGGATTGACTACGATATCACAATCATATTTCCACGGTACTGCTTTATCATTCTGATATAGAAAAGGGCCAAAAACTTTAATTGTCACCACTAGTCTGGAGACGAGCTTTTTTAGCTTTGATGTTGGCTTCTCATCATAATAAATAGTTACCGGTCTATTCATAAACTTATTCTTTGAATCAATGGTAGACACTTCAGCTTTCACCAACTCTTCTCTCTCTTGGTAAAACTCTATTCAGCCCATATCCATCAACTTTTGTACCTCTTGATGGAATTGATGACAATTCTCAATAAAATGCCATAGAACACCTCTGTTATAATTGCAACTTTCAGTTGAGTTAATCATTTCAAAGCAATTTTAAGGTTCTATTAGCTTTAACATATCAACTTTGACCAAGACTTCAAATACCTTAGCCATCGAAGTCTTAACTTCATTTATTTTTTCTTTCACGTGACTTTTTTGCCCATCAATTAAGGCATTTATTGATGGTCTGGTATGATTTGGTAAAGGGTTCCCATTAACATTTGAAGTCCCTTGTTGGTTGGTATCAAAGTTTAATACCCCTTCACTAATTAATCCTTGCACTTTACACTTCAAAGCAGTACAGTTCTCAGTGGAATGACCTAGATTCCCATAGTGATAATCATAATATGTATTAGGGTCATACCATTTGGGAAACGAAGGTTTCAAGGGTTCAACAATAACAGGAGCAAGTATTTATTTCTCAACAAGTCGAGGATAAAAATCTATGTATGTCATGGGAATAGGATCGAAAGTGATTTTTTCTTAGGCATTTCTTGGGGCTCTCAAATCACTATTAGGACTAGGTCTCCATTTTGGTTTGGTGGATGTAGCAAGATGATTGTAGGTGGGTATCCGAAAGGATGGTTGAAAACAGGGTGGGTAAAGTGCTTGTGGTAATGACTGGTATGGTTGATATGAATGAGGGATGGATGTACTATGGTTTACAGAAGGGTAATGGGTTTGGTAAACTGGTGTAGGATAAGGTGTGAAACCTTTGAATTATTGCCCCATATAGTTCACTACTTAAGCTTCATTTTCTTTCTTTTTAGGAGCTCTACCTTTTCTTGCTCCATTTGTCTCTCTTACATTGAGCTTACCATTTTTTATGGCATTTTTAATGATCTCACCTGATATCACCATATCTATAAAGTTCTTGGTTGCATTGCTTATCAATCTCTCATAGTATGGTGCTTTCAGGGTGTTCACAAATAAAACAATTGTTTCTTTCTCAGTGAGGGTAGGTTGAACTTGTGCAGCCATGTCTCTCTATCTTTGTGGATACTCTTTGAAGTTTTCAATTTTTTTTTCATACTTTGTAGAGATAGACAGTTTGGAACTAGATCCGTGACATGCCGATATTGTGTAAGGAATGTTTTTGTAAGCTCTTGCCAAGAACAAATACGAGTCCTATCTAATTGAACATATCATCTAGCTGCAGAACCTGTAAGACTATCTTGAAATATGTGCATTAACAACTTCTCATTACAAGCATGTGCTACCATCTTTCGATAATACATAGTGATATGGGTCATCGGGCATTTTGTGCCATCATATTTTTCAAATTTAGAGACCTTGATTTTAGGCGGAATGACCATATTTGAAACTAAACAAAGGTTAGCCGCATCTGTAGAGCCATAAAAATTCATTCCCTCTACAGCCCTAAGCCTTTCTTTCAATAACTTCATTTTCTCTCGGGCATTGGTATCTTTCACTTTTTCAAGTGTCTGTATCCCTAGCTTTTCTCTTTCCTTAGGATCATCCAAATCAGAAACTAAGATTGGCTCAGGTGATTTTTTCATCATAATTGGATTAACAAAATTTTGAAATTGTCATGAAGCAAGTGTGGATGTCATTCCTGGATAAGGATTGGGATATCCACCAGGAGTAAGAATTGGTACTCTAGTTCCTTGAAAAGGTTAGGTCGGTTGTCGCTCAAACCCTGGAGGGTAGATAGGATCTACCATATCTAGCGATTGCTTTTAAAAGCTAGGATTTTCTTCCACTACTTTTCCCTTATCAAGTTTTCTAAGCATATCCATTATTGTACTGAGATCTCTTCTTAGTTCTTCTTGAACTTTTTCTATTCTCTAAAATCGACTGGCCTACTCTTGCTTTATAATTCTTGTCTGAGTCCTAGTATTGTATGAATGACGAGTAGGTTAGGTCAAAATTTTTGATGGGCGAGCTATTCTTAAACCTTTATTTCCATAAATTTTTTTTTGAATTTTGAAAAAGAAGAAAGAAAGAAAAAAATTAGAATGTTGTGTTAAAAATTTTATTTTTTACTTATTTTATGAAAATGATGTATATGATGCATTAATGCAAGTGGGAGATATTTGCTCTTGGATGAATTTCAACATTAGAAATTTTTATTGATTCCATATAACTTTTATTACATAAGATTTATCATCTTAGAATTATATCCATAGAAGTGTTTAACTTGCTCATAATGGTCTTTCGCCTCATCTAGAAAGTTCACTAGGCGCTATCCATATTCCTCTATGAGATTGACTTCTCTTCTTAATGCTTCTACCTTTTCAACTATCTCCCATGCTTTCTTTACTACCTTACAAACTTGATTAGTCAAGTGCTCTATGTACTGTTGCCTCCCTAAGCTTTCTGCCTTCCATCTCATGTGAGCATCCCTTTTTGAATTACATGTGAAGATCCAATCTTTTTTCCTTCTATGCCATTCATCTATTATTGCTAAAATATGGCTTTTGTGGTCTTGCAGTTGTATCTCTAACTTTTGGATCACCTAGTGAAGTGATTCTTTTTTCATTCAGCACTTTGAAATGTTTTCTTCTCTCTTTTATGAGCATGACTTTCAACCTTTCATTTTCATTTTGGCATTCCATCAATCTTACCGAGGTTGTAGAGTATAATCTCTTTCAATTCTGACATTCTTGAAAAATTCTAGTGGTCTTCTCTTGCTTTTTTTGAGCTTTGCCCTTCCATTGGTTCATTCTCTCTCGAAGCTCATCTATTTCACGTTGTCGACTAAGGTAAGACTTGGTGACTTTTTCAGTTTTGAATTAAACTCGCAACCTTTTATTTTCCTGGTGTAGATCTTTCAAATCACTATTGGTCAGATCTCAATCTTTTATGACTTTTTCTAATATGTTTTTTTGTACCTCTGTTTCATATTTCAATTGCCCTATTTTTTTACGAAATCTCAAATTTTTTTTTCTTATTTCTTTTTTTTTCAGCTTTTAATTCTTTCTTGACAAGCTCAACTTCTGATAATTGCACCTCTTTCAAAAGATTATCCAATTGATATGAGCTATCATTAGGAGGGAGTACTATGTCTCTAGGCTGCCTTACTTTCCAAATCTGGTAATTAGATATGACCTTATCGATGAGAGGCCCCAATCTCATTTTTCGTGTTCTCTTTCATGCTTGGATCAACTGCTTTGAGGTTCTTGATGGATTCGATTCCCCATAAATGAATTCTACTTGGATTAGGCTAGAGTAGTAGGAACAAACTGCTTTGCTCCAAATTGCCTAAGCACCATTAATAGAGCATAACTTATAATGCCCCATAGCCCTAATAACGGTATCCATGGCTCATTTCTTCCACGATACAACAAGGGCACACAAGTTGTTAATTTCGACAATACAACAAGGGCACACGACAATACAATGGTATCCATCCAATGTGCCATCCATTCTATTTCATCTTCAATAAGCCTTCGTAAAAAAATAACCCATTCTTCTTTAGTCTTTAATGTCGGCCATTGGCTGTTACAAAACTCTTCGATTGGTGCCTTATTTCAAAGATATGGTTTCAAAAATGCACTCTTCCCACACTTGAAATAACTTCAACCCATACATATAATAGGATACACATCCTATGAATTATCCTTTTTCGTTTTGTCGACAAAAATTAATGACTTGATGGTTTCGGTTAGGTTGCTGGAGCGGGATTAATTGCTTGGGTTTTAATTTACTTGAAAAAGTCTACCACAATTATCTCAATGTAACCCAAAGTCTTCAGATAGATTCCCATGTCATACAATGCTAAAGCAAACACAGCCATACCTTGATCATCATTTAAATGCTCCTGAATGAAGTTTCAGAGAAAGTCCCAATGGACGCCGAGATGTTCACCTTTAGGCTTCACAAAGGAATCGATGGTTTCTACTTTAACCCCCATAAGCTTGGCTAACTTTTTACGATAACTTGATTTTGGCTTTCGGGCAAATACTTTATCTGGACATTGTAGTTCTATCCCGAGCAAAATCGAATACTCCTCGATAGTTGGCACCAAATTTGTCTAATTAAAAGTGAAGCATCTATAGGATGGAACCCAAAATTGTATAACTGCTTTGACCAGCTGTTCATCGATCATTACTGAAAGGAGGGATGCAATCTGTCCATACTTTTTATAAAAGCTTTTTTTTTTCACTTAACTGACCCCAGATAGCAGCTAACTCTTTTAAATCATCTGTGTAAGATCTAAATGCACTTTTTCGGGTAATTCAGACACATAATTGGTAGACAAACAATCTTTATTCTTTTGCTGAGCTTCATTTGACCAAATATGTGCTTCATATGGCACACTGACTGAGGATGAGCAAATCCGTAATTCTATGGGATCCATTAAAACTTCTTGGGAGAAATATGTCTTAGAGAAAATATCTCGATGCAAAACTGTATGATATGATTAATGCAAAAAGAAAAAAAAAAAGAAACAAAATTGAGTTAGTGTGAGGATGTGGTTTAAGAAAAAAACATTCTTTTGTTTTTTAGTGTTTTGAGATTTTTTTGTTTGTTTTGTTTTGTTCATATTATACACAACTTTTATTCTTAGGTATTTCCTGCAAGAAAATGGACAAGGCTCTACATAAGGCTAGTTTCTTAGGCATATTATATGCTAGGTTTGGATTGACAGTGTCTAAAGGTTCGTAAGTTGTTACTATCGTCCATATTGGACTAGTAAGGCACCCCGATCCTCACTCATTACAGGCTACGAACGAAAATGGTTCAATTCAAGTTGAAGTATTTTGCTTGCCATTGCGGAGGTTATCACTTCACGAGAGCATATGTACTTTACTTCCTCTTATAAAAGATAGAGCCTAGGTATAGAGCTCATGCATAAGATGAATCGTGCCATTATATGTAAATATATCCTAATTTATTGAGAGTAATATAGACAAAAAAAAAAATAAGAGGCATAGTAAAAGAAATACGTGTGAATTTTTATTTTTTATTTTTTATTTATTTATTATTTATTTTTACCTTTGTACCTTTTTTATTGAAAATGAAAAATAAAAATCTAAGAAATTGATTAAGACTGTTTAAATCAAAATTTGAGAATAACAAGTAGTTAATCTTAGTCTGACTATCAAAAACAAAAGGCGTCTCCAGTGGAGTCACCAAGCTGTCGTAACAATTTTGTGTTCGCCCAATGAATTTGGAAACAAAATAAAAAATAACGGAGTCGCCGCCATCTTTTTTTGGCTAGGTGTGATTGGCCACCTATTAAACATATCCTTTTAATAAAGTTTTAAAATTAATTAAAATTTATTAAAAAGATAATTTTACAGTCAGCAAAATAGTCTGGGTTCGAGAGTCAGTTATGAGTGGGGAAGGATTAGCAACCCACAATGCCCATAAAAAAACGGTACCAATTAACTACGTGTTATCCTTTGATTTTGATAAAAATAGTCTAATTTTTTATATTTAAAAAAATAATTTTTCTTCATTTTTTTTATTTATTGGAAAAAAAATTTTTATTCTCGAGAAAAATAAATTAAAACCTTTTTATTGAAATAATTCTTAAAATGTTCCAGTACGTTGGTAACATTAGAAGAATTTTTTCTCACCTAGAGATTTCTTAGGCATCGTTTCTCGGAATACCTTAGAATCTCATCCTCGAAGGCTCAAATTACTTTTCATAAAAATGTCATGCATGCAATGCAAAATGTTACCATGTTGATGCACACATTTTATTCTCCTTGTTAGAAATTTTATTAATTATTTTATTAATATTTATTTGTAATTGAAATTTTGAAGAAAAAAAATTTAATTATATTGAAGATTTTCTATAAATATTCCAATACACTGGTAATATTTTACAAAAAATCTTTCTCACCTAGGATTCTTTAAAGCATCTCTACTTGAAATACTTTTAGAATCCCATCATCGGATAAAATTTCTTTTCTTCTCATTTTTATTACTTATATTTTTAACTAATCAATTTTTATTTATTACTTTTAAAAAAAGAAAATTTTTATTGTATTGAAGAAAATTTTTTTATAAATACTCCAATACACTGGTAGTATTTAAAAAAAAATCTTCTCACTTAGAGATTTTGTAGGCATCACTACTCGGAATACTGTTGAATCTCATCGTCGAATAAAAATTTTCTTTTCTTGCATTTTTATTATTTTGGTATTATTATTAAGTTTATTTTTTTATTTTTAAATTTCATTTTAAAAATTAACAAAATTATAAAAAAAATATTTCATAATTTAATCTATCAAATATAAATATTTTAATATGCATAAATATTAATAAAATAATAATTAAAATATCCAAAATAATATTTTAAAAAAATCTAAAAAAAATTTTTTTTACCTGAACCGAATCGATTAACGGTTCGATCAACAGACGGTTTAGGTGCGGTTCGGCTCGGTCTAAGCGTGATTTGGTTGGTTCAACGGTTCGGCACCGATTCTGCTCTGGTTCAGTCAGATCGGTTAGAGGTTGATAGAGAAGCGGGTTGTGGGTCGGGTTCATAGACCCCGGGTCGGGTCGCTGGTTGACGCGTGGATCCTGGGTGCTTAAAACGATGTCATTTTGGGCGTTTATTGAAACGATGTTATTTTGGCTATTGACAACTTATATAAAAGCCCAAAAAAAATTTTCGATCATTTCCTTCTTTCCTAAAAAAAAAATCCATT
This sequence comes from Durio zibethinus, assembly GCF_002303985.1. The sequence continues at coordinate 13,822 of NW_019168178.1, read as the reverse complement.
TTTTTCTCTTTTTTTTAGCCAACCTAGGGCCGGTGGCCGTCCGTCGCGACGACCGCCGCAGTCCTTGCCTGTGGCGAGCTTTGGCCGTCATCGTTGATGTCAAAAAATTATAAAAAATACACACAAACTCCTTTCGACCTCCTGAACATAGATCCAATCTCTTTTCACCAAAAAGAGTCCCCGCGTCCCTAGATCTGCTTTCAAAGTTTCGATGAAACTATTTTTTTTTGTATTCTAACTCTTTTTTTAAATTGAACTTTTTTTTCTTCTTTGTGAAGGAAGCTCTTGCGTTGGTTCTTTTGGTTTTTTTTTGGCAGAATCTCTCCTTCATTTTTTCTTTTTCTCCTCTTTTTGGGTGATCGGCTAGGAGCTCTATTTATAGAGCTCCGGTAATACCCTATGCCTAAGGGAATGACACAGGGCTAGGAATAGGGGTGCAAGCACGACCCCCATGCCTTTTTTTATTTTTTTTTTTTTGCAACATCTGAAGTGGTAAGGTTAGGTGATTAGAGGGGTGGAGGGTAGGGCATGGTGAGGGATGAGTGTAAGGCATGGTGGCAGTGGTGCCGGGGAAGGCACCACTGCCATCCTTGATTTTTTTTCTTCTTTTCGTTCTATTTTTTTGTATTTTTTTATATTTTGTATTATTTTTAGTATTTTTTTATATTTCATATTTTGTATTTCGTATTTTGTATTTAATAATATTATTTTTATTTTTATTTTTTTTGGACAAATTTGATGTCTACAATTGTGACATATCCTCTTTGACACTCGGATGTAAAAGATATCTAGAACTAACAATCTATGTTATGTTGTCAAGCTTTCACTCAATATAAACTTGCAATCTTTACAGCTACTTCTATCCTTTATTCTCGTAAAAAAGAAATCAATTTGACTGGTGTTTGACTCACTCTTAAAAGTTACCAAATATAATTCACTTTTCCTAAAACACAAGTTTAATATACCTAGGTCATATGAAAAAACAAACTCTAGAATATTATCCTTAATATCATTTCTTTTACTAAAACCATATTCTTGATGCACCATCTCAAAGTTACTACAATCGTTGCTTACGTGACCATTCATGTCTTCGCCAATAAACAAAATTTCTCCATTTGGTATGGCTTACACTACCTCATTAAAGTTCCATAAAATATTTGCTTACTCATTTGATCCAAGCCTATTTGTGACACTAATGACGTTAACAGTCTCCTCTCCTAATATAAGTTTATAATAGCATTTAAAAATATAATAAATTTACTAGTTAAAATAGGTGCAAAATTTTAAGTTTTGTTGAAATTTAGATGCCTTAATGTTATTTTCTTGCTTTTTAGGGTTTAAGGCCATTGGATAAGGAAAACATACAATCCATGCATGCAAGCATGCAAGGTAAATATTCGGCCATGCAAAAGAAAGCTAATAGCCAGCTAAAAGAGAGTTTACATGTACAAGGACACCTCTATATCATTCACATTCAGTTATGGAAAGATTCAAAGAGATTTGAAGTGTTTGATTTATACAAAGATTCATCTATTCAGCCAACTCAAATGCAAGAAGGGATAATGCACATTTAAAGAAGTTTTGTAAGCATGAGGACACAATGCATTCGGCTAAAGATCAAGCCATTTGAAAATTTTCAAACTACCACAGAGTCTTGTATAATCAGCCAAAGATGTTTTATCCAATGAGGGATTCTTGCCATTTGAATTGAAGAAATTTGGATTGAATTTAATCACATGATCTTGTGGTCATACCCTAACCAAACCTAGGATAAAGATATGATCAAAATTAAAGCTAGCATGATCGAATGGCCAAGATTGCTTATCAAGAACTCCATTCTACTAGGACAATTTAAACATGAAGAGACCACATTCGGCAAGGTTCTTTTGAAGATGAAGATTAGATTTATCCATTAGCATTTGGATTGAAATCAAAATTCTTGTAATCCTTACCTTCTATGGTCGAACCTATGTCTATAAATAGGCAAAGTCATTCTTTTGTTTCATCATCCCTCACTTCTCATTCCTCTCTTCTCCATTTCTTCTTTAGTTTTGTTTTTTTTGGTTCTTTTCTTAGGTTTTTTAAGTTATTGGCTTAAGTGATCGATTTGCCAATAACAAAGTTGTTTCTCAAATTCTTTTATACAAGTAGTATTTCTTTTCAATATCTCTTTTTTCTATAAGAATTCTTACTTAAGTTTTTCAGTTTCAACTCTTGGTTTCTAAGTTAATTTGTTTCATACAATCTTTGCTTTCTAAATCTTCTTTTATGCAAGACTAGTTTTGGCGATTACTCTTTTACATATGAGCTTTTAGTTTTCATGATACCAATTCTTGCTTCCATTATTCCTTTTTGCAATACAACTTTTGGCAATCTCTAGTTCTCATTATTTTCAAGTTTTTCAATGCTTACTTTCTTAGATCTAGTTTTGGCTACCACCTCATACTTATCAAGTAATAGTTTGTGAAGTAAAAATCTAGGCCTACATTACTCTCATTTTTTGTTTTGCAAATCAAATAAAGTTTTTCTTAGTTTAGATATAAAAGGTTAGGCTATAACATTTGGTACTTGAAAATCCACCAATATTATATTCTATAATCCTTATAGGAGATGATACTTAAATACTTATCACTTTATTATTTGATCGATTTGTGCACTTATAGTTATTTTGAAAATAGGCTATTGGTTTAACATGTAAAATTCTATCTCTTTCTTTAACTTCAACTATATCATCCTTCATATTCCAATATATAATTATACCTCTCCTTTTTTGCTTGCATACCAAAGCTTAGAACCCACTTGTTTCTATCTCTCTAGCCTTTTCCCCTACTCATTTAGTTTCTTGAAAATACATACTATTAATTCCTCTTCTAGGATGGCTTTTTTAATCTCAACTAGCTTACCAGTTAACAATCCTATATTCCAAGTAACTAAACATAATTTACCCCTATAGACTAGCTTGTTTGCTCATGTTTTATCCATTAAAACATGAGAATCCTTACCTATTTGACACTGCACCCTGAAGGCAATGTGGCTTATTACTTTCGAGTGATGACCTAGCAACCTTTGCCTATTTAATACTACATTTGGGCTCCAATGTAGTGCATCAATGAAAGGTGATGATCCAATGAAAATTTTTATTTTACTCTCTCATCATTTTGACTATGTTTTATGTTAGCTATCATCTTATCATAACCGTTATCACTTTATCTAGGCTTGAAACCAGTAGTGTGGTAACACACAAGCGAAGTTATTTATTATCTATAATAAAATAAAAAAGTGAAAAATATAATAATAATTATAATGTAAAAATTAAAAATTAAATTATTTTTTTGTTTTGTTTTAAATATTTTTTGCAAAAATTTATATTTACAATAAATTGAAAACTCATACATTTAATCAAATAATTAATAAAAGTACAACATTTATAACATAACATGAAAATTAATAAAGAAAATGCAATTACAATATATTAAATACAATATATATACATTTCATTTTAATATTTTTGTCAAAATGTTTTAAATACTATACATAACATAGCATGCAAAATTAACAAAAATGCTTTTTTTTCTTGTTGTTCAATGTCTAAACGTTTATATATGGCCCAATACATCTTATTACACTTTCCGTTGACAATCATGAGCTTTTACCTTGTATAAAATAAAAGGTTTGCCACCTTAAATTGGTATTACAAGGTTTATTCTTATTAAGTTTATTCTATCAATACCTCATTTCCAAATGTTAGGCAAGCCTCATGTTTAGCTTTCTTTAGTAACAAACAAAAAATTTAATAATAAACCAAAGAATATAATCATTGGTTGACTTCATGCAATCAACTCACTAGACTATTATGATCCTTATTAAATTGGTTCATATAATTATCTTTAAAAAGAGACATCCAACATATTTAAAATTTAAATTGAGCACTTACAACTCTTTCATTATCTTCATATCACAATTTCCTTTTGTAAAAAAGAAAAAATAGACTATTATGAAAAATATCTCATTCCTTTATAAAAAAAAAAAACCAAATAAATTCTTGTGAAGAATACTTTATGATTTTAATGCTTTATGCACAACACTCTTACATTTTAGCTTATACTTAAGGGCTTTATTGAATTTTAGTAATTCTTAATTCTTGCTTTAAGCAGGTTTAGGCAGAGCTTAAGAAAAAAAGAAATCAACATCTTCGATACGTTTTATTATCTCTAGTACTCTCTTTAATTCTTTATCACTCTTACAATTAAATCCTATAGGTTCATCTTCTTTATGCATTAACTAACATTGCATAACAAGTTTGAGCTTACCTAAATAACCTTGTTGGGACAAATAAGGAGCACTATTTAGTTAACTCACAACTAGGCAAAACTAGTATTACAATATAAGGAGTAGGATTGATAACGATTTGGATCAAATTGGAGGTTAAGTTTTTTTTTATATGTATAGAATTATAAATTTTTAAAATCTGATTCGAATCTGAATTGAATTTATATTATTCAATCCAATCCAAACTAAACTCTTCTAGTTCGTTTCAATTCATCATTTTTTTAAAATTTCACTTTTAGGTATAAAATAATTATTTTAGGTATAAATAATCACTTTCAGATATAAAATTTCACTTTTAAGTTTATATACTATTTTAATATATTTTTAATATACTTAAATAGATTTAGGTATAAAATAATTACTTTTTATAAAATTTTAAAAAATATATCAAAACATTAATAAAAATATATAATTCAGTTCAATTTAATTTTTTTCGATTTTTTACTTCTTGATCTAAAATCCGATCTGATCCTAATATAAACCTTTAATATCCAAAGTTAATTTAACCAGATAAGAAAAAAAATTGATTCGAACAAATCCAAACATGATAATTTCAAATCGATTTTTAATTTTCTTGATTTTTTCTCACCCATAATAAGTATACTAGAACATGTAAATTTAAGTTGAAAAACTAGCCTAATAGGGAAAGCAATAATTTTGATAAAATAAGATTACAAAGGAAAAAATTAACACAAGTAAATAAGATTAAACAAATCTTATTAGTTGATTAAAACTATCAACAAAGCATGTATTATTCAAAATATCAAGCCACAACTTTTTAGTGCTCTTCTTGCTTGATCTAGTTTAAACTATTCAAAAGTTACAATTAATGTTTTTGTAGGCCTTTCTTGTTCATAAATATGATGGCAAGATAGGTCCTGACATAATAATTTTCATACTTGTCAGTTTTGTATACAATGCAAGCATGATCTACTCATAACACCTTATGTTAGGATTCTAGAGCCATCAATTGATTTGAAGTATCTTGGAATTATTTTGTTTTTTTATAGAAGTAAGTGCTAACTTTTACCACTTTTACCTAATGTCCAAATAAGAGCTTGAAAAGGTACAACCAAAGAATATAATATTCCTAAGGTTGGTTTATTTGACTTAGTGATATGCCTTAATTATTTGTTTGAGATTTTAAGGTTGTGCAAAATCACTTTCATTGCCAAAACATAATATATATATATATATATATAAATATATTTCATTCACCTAAGCCCAAACATTATATATATATTTTCATTCACCCTGGGTTTTACTTTGTACTTGATGCATAAGGGTTATGCTATTAGAGGATTGTACGTACCTTTTCTTTAAAGATTTTATGAAGGTTTTAAGGCTATGATTCTATATATATTTTATATATATTGGTAATCAAGATGTCAAACTTGTTTAGCTTAAACACAAGGATGCAAATGAAAGCAACTTTATATGCCCTACCATTTTCATTGTTGATACTAACTCAAAATAGATTTATGATAATGAATACATTCAGTTTTTCTTTATCATCTTACAAAATTTTATCTTGTTTAGAACTTATTGGTGGAGTACTATTAGGGCTTCCAATTTATTAATGATATCAAGATGAATGCTTCAGTTGTGTTATTTTTCATGAACAACCTTTCTCAACAAATTCATTAGAGCTAGTTACAAAGAATATTTGATAGGTTTGGTAGAACTCTAAGTGTGTTCATTTCTAAAAAAATAAGCAATAAAAGGGGAATCAATTTTGTTAGATATGTAACCATGTTTGAAGCTAAAAGAGTAGTATGAAAACTTAATAAGGGTTGATTGCTTGATCATAAAATCGGAGTTAACTTAGTAAAATATGATCCTAAAAATGGTTTTTGAAGAAAAATGGATGTTAATATGAATGGTGAAGATGGTTTACTAGAAACAAGAAGAGAATATGAAAAAAAAAGAGTGTTTGAAGATAGTAAGGAGACTGATGAGATATTTGGGAAAAAATTATATCTTTAGGCATTGTCTAATGAAATCAATATTGGGTTGTAAAATAATTCTTTTGAAATTGCATAAACAAAAGCAAAGGAAATGGAATGTCTTACAATGGACTTTAAGAATATAGATTGGCTTCAAAAAAACCTTATAATCATATGTCATGACTTTTTAGAACCTAGTTTGATCTTTGAGGAGGTGAAAAGGAATAAAGTTAGTATATTGGTCAAGAGAATTTTGGGTAAATTTCTTTTGTTAACCTTTGCTGATAAAGACTTGATGTAAGGTAAGAAAGAAGAAAAGTGGGCTTTTTTGATTTAATGATATGAAATGTTTTTTCTTTGTAGCTTTCATGGTTACAAGTATAAGTACATGAATAACTTGTTATGAAGTTCCAATTCATACTTGGAAAATGGAAACCTTTTGTAATATTACAAAGGTTGAAGGTGAGTTCTATGTATGGAAGGCAATAGTTTAAAGTTGCAATCCTTTTCTGAGAGGTTGTACGCAAATTGTTACTAACTCAATAGAAAGGATTGATGAAGTGATTAATTTAATTATTGAAGGTAAGATTTATCATGTTAGAGTATTTAAAGTTAAACTTGAGTTCGTGACTTTATTCCCTTGTTACAAATTCAAAATCAAGTGATTAAAAAGCCTAATGACCAAAATAAAAGGCCTGAAGTATGGTTTGATGATAGATTCCATAGTAGTTCAAGTTTCAAAAATGGTAAAGACAAAAATGAAAATGAAGAGACTAATTCACTACAAAAAAATCAGCAAGTTAGGATGATTCTCTCAATGACATATTATATTTTGTCATACAAAGTATGTAAAAGGTGATGAATAATATACTTTATCACACTTTTATATTGTTTTGATATTTTATGACAATATATAAAATCATCATATGATAACATCACTAAAATCTTGCTATCAAAATTTACGACAAATGCAAGAATTTTATCAATGGGTGAAAATTAAGAATAATTTGCTTTAGGGAATCATATCATTTCATCTCTTAAAATTGGAATCCCATGTGTTAGCTTTTTAGGTGAAGATGGTGATCCAAGAAGGGACTGAATTGGATTTTCTCCAAATTCTCCCAAAAATAGATTTCAAGATAATTTAATAAAAAATTAAAAATAATATAAAAAATATGATGCAATTAATAATAAATAATGAACTTGAAGCACATATAATCAAGCATGAAAATAAGGACTGTAAGGATTGAGAAATAAAACATGAGATTTATAGAAGTTTGATTGTTCTCCACAAAGCACTTACGTCCTCACTCTTGGCTACCCACGCCAAGCTTCAATTCATTAATATTGAATTGAAAAAATACAATCTTATCTTTTTCTAAAATTTAAGCCTGTCTTTCTAAGCTATGATAGCAACCTTTAAATCCCTAAAGGATACCACACCTCTTATTCATAAAATAGGTCTAAAGAAATGCAAATTAAAAACACATTTCAAAGGTAAAATGTTTGCTTAACAAAGTACAAGAATGATGAATGACAACAAAGAATTTGTTTGAATACAACAAATACAAATGATATGGATTTGAGCTCTAAAACTCTTGATTTCTTCAGAGAATGAATATCAAACTTGTTAGTGCTTGCTCTCATGTTTCATCTACCTTCTTAATGTGTTAAAGTGTCCAATTTATATAGAGGAATTGAATTTACAGCCATTGGGGATTGATTAGAATGAAAATGCCCCATTGACCATTCCCAAAAAAGCTAGTAGTTTGGAGCTATTTGTAAAGGAAGGGATCAATCCTATAGTGGAAGGGATCAATCCTGTTAACTACCTAATTGATCCCTTTTGGCAATTTTTCAACTTTATGGCTTTTTTATTAAAAAATTGATCAATCCATTTCCTTTTGGGAAGAATTGGTTTTTCTAAATCCTAAACCCGATTGATCCTATATCTCATAAGATCAATCTGGTCTATGAAGGATGCAATCCTATCAAATAGAAGATCAATCCGTTCTTTCCTAATTTGCATAAAAATGTTTTCAAACAAGGAAAAAAGTTGCTTTTTGATCTTAAAACATTTTTCACTTTATAAATCACTTAAAAATATTTTCATTTTGAGTTCAAAATATTTTGTTCCAAGTTTTGGTAAATCAAATATTATTTATTTAGTACTAAAAAATAATAAATTATAAGAACATGTACTAAATAAACCTTTTCAAGTTAAAAATCATTTTTCAAAATATTTTTCATTTCAAACTTATTATTTATTTAGTACTAATAATAATAAAGCTCAAGAACATTTGTACTAAATAAATCTTTTCTAGAATCATAATTATGTTTATTTAGCTTAATGTTTTGTCCATTTAAAATAAAAATCAATTCAAGGCTAACAATCTCTCTCTTTTTTATATGACAAAATTTAAAGATAAATTTGTTTGATGAAAAACATTTTAAGGTTTCGAAAGTCATTTTCAAAAATCATTTTGCAAAACTCTCTCTTAAAGAATAGATACAAAAATGCAAGGAAATCTCTCCCTTAATCAATGCATCCTAGTCCAACACAACCCAATAAACATATGTTAAGTAAATATAACAATTAAGCATAAACATATGCATAGATATGTCAAAGCATATAATACAATTAAGCACACACAAACATACATATATATCAAGCACAAGCAAATTTGTCTACATGATATTTCTTCCTTTTTTATGTCATAACAAAAAGGTATGAGCAAATAAACACAAAAAAAAATTAACAAATATTCATAAAACATTTCTTCTCATTTTTGTTTAAGCTCTTTACTCCAAATGTTGAAGCTTCTATACCAATCGCTTTAAGCATATAAGAAGAAATATCCATATACTCTTCCCTTTTTTGTCATAGCAAAAAGAAAAAAAGAAATCAATTAAAGGCATTGGACAAAATGCATGATACAAATAACATCAAAAGTATTTTGAATGCATATAATCGCATAGTGTTCACAATCAAGTTCACATACATGTATTCAAACACAAGAGCATAAATTTATAAAGTGTATCTAATTTTAGCAATTTGCACAAAATCATTCACATTTACTAGATGAAACTTATGAGCAAAATTATAGAGAAATAATATGCATAATAAGACTCATAAATCATGTTTTCATAAGATGTGTTAAGAATTTTAGACACAATTCAATTAAGAATACAATTCAACCACATACATACAAGTTCATACCAAATGTTAAGGATATCAATTGTTTAAGATATGTCAACACAAAGCATACCAATTGCTATAACAAAACAACTCATTTTAATCTAAGCAAAATTGCAAAGTTTTTCTTCCTTTGAACAAAAGAAGAATTGAAACAATTTAAGGCTTATAATTTTGCATGAAAGGTATAAGCTATATTTAGGATTGGCATATATTCAAGCATCCATGAAAGTTTAAAAGATTTATATCAATATATCTAACAACTTTCAAAGATCACACATATTTCTAGCATATGAAAGATTAAATCAATAATTCTAAAATGATAAAACCAATCTTTCATAAGCATATCCTATCCAAATTAAATATTCAATCATCATGTCATAACCAAAATTTATATAAGCATGATTTTCCTAACATGATGAACATAAATACTATAGAAAAGAAATAATGAAAGCATAATTGTTTAAATATATTTTGAATTATTTCAATGCACAACAATATACTTAATTCAAACATATGCAAGTATTCAAACATAATTCAATTAAAATCATACAAGCATATGGAAAATCATATATAGTAATAAACCCAAAAGGAAATAATAATTTAAAATCAATGTGATACATGCTATCTCAATGATCTTAATCAATGAACATGCATATAAATTTCAAATCATAAGTTCATACTTTATGAGTCAATGCAATTAAAGTTCAAGAAATTAATATAGTCAACTCATAGTCATGTTCAAATATTCATCTTAAACAAATATTCATACATTAAAAACTATTAATCTCATCAAAACAATTAAGAACTAGGCATGAATATTAATCAAAATGAATTAATCAATCCAAGCATTTAACAAAGTCAAACAAATTCTATCTAGTAGATTGATAACTAATTTGTACAAAATATTCATATTTAAGTAAAATATCTAATTTTTGCATAAAATTAATATATATGAGCATTCAAACAAATAAGTCTTTTAAGCACATATCAAAACATATACTAAACATTTTGTTTGTTCTACTAAGAGTAAGATAAAACAATCGATCCATCATAGACCTACAAAGTTTAGATGCAATACATTTACCTTCGTCCTTATCAAGCTTTATTGTTGTGCTTATTTGGCTTTGAATTCTCCAATCCACTTATTGAAGCAAAACTAGGCTCGATTGATGAAGATGTCATGTTTTGTTTGTCATACTTGAAATCCCAAAAAAGGTTGACCCATTCATGCTCATTTCAAGTTTTCTTGCATAGACTTAGATAAATTCTTGACAAGAAATATTCATTAATTGCATCAAGAATTTCAATGATAAAAATTATACAACTATTAGAAAATGAATTTCATATTCTAAGTCATTATAGGGCAAAAGAAATTTTGTTCATTAAGCCACAAGTTGCCAATAGCAACGAAGATATATATAAACTTAAGCTAAAGGCCATGTATCAAGTTAAGCATCATATAGCACAATGATAACATGAGCAAAGTTCTCATGTACTATGCAAAAATTAATTCACGAAAATAAAGAACACAAATAAGACATATTCAATATCCATATATTCAAGAAATCACCAAAGAACTTGTCCAGACAAATTTTAGACCATTTAGAATTTAAAAACTTAAGGAAGACATATTTATCTTTCAAACATATTCAAGAAAATTATACATAAAAAATATATATGTCAACACAAAGTTAGAGGCCATAATCAACAATGACTTAAGCTAAATATATGCACCATAAGAAAATTATTTAAGTAATGTTGTAAGCATGTCAAGTCAAGATAAATCATATTTATATAAGCACACACACTTCATAAGAATAATAGATAAACTAACAACACATATCATTTAAAAACAAGAAGTTCATCAGTTCAAAATCAAAATAAAAAATTAAGAGATTAAATAATTAAACATAAGATTCAAAATATTTAACAAAATTAATAAATCAATTTAGCACAAGAATAAGCATATTTCACAAAATATTTTTCAAAAACAAGATACAAACAATTCAAGCATTTTAAACCATAAGCATTAAGGGCAAGTTTAATCAATGATCATATGAGCACATATTTTGACTAAGATCATAAATGAATAAAAAATCAATATATATCTTTCAAGCACAAGAGGTTCATCAATTCACAAACATAAGAGAAAAAATAAATCTTGAATTAAATATAAAAAATTAAATCATATTCAAGACTATTTCAGAACCAAAACAATTTAAGCATTTCAAGAATCACAAAACAAGCATCAATATATATCATACAAAGTGCATTAAGAACATAAAATCATATTCATCATGCTAAACTCAGTCAATCAAATTTATTTATACAAAACAAAATAGCATAAACCATTCAAAGCTTAATATTTCCAAGATTTTGATTTTTGATATATTAAAGCTCATTTTTGCTTGGAAAGACTTTGAAAAAGTCTCATAATTAATTGATCTCTTTTTTAACCATCTTGAACCATTCCAACAATTTTTAAATGATAAAACAAAGTTGTTCAAGTCATTATTTAGCCTTATAACTAGGAAATCAAAAAGCTAATTCTTAAACCTCATATCTCCTTGAAAAAGGCTTCTAAGATGGGTAAAAATGTAAAAATTATATTTTAAGCTATTCAAACCATTTAGAAACATTTATATCACAATTTAAAATTATCCAAATGGTTTTTATGGCCCATATATATTCAAAAACAATATTTGATCTTTTAAGCTCCAAAATCTTTTATAACTTGCATTTAACACTAAGAATAATTAAAACCATTGCAAGTTAATCAAGTTTCTTTGTTTGAACAAGTTTAAAATATTGAACTCAAAACATTCATACTAATTTTACAATTAAAATATTGCCAAAACAAAATTTTACATTTTAAAAGCTTGACTTTTGCATAAATATTTTCTAAGCAAAACATAAAATTTCAAAATCATTAAGCTTTGCCCTAAGTTTATGCATAAATATGAAAGCAATCAAGCATTGGAATCAAATACATTAAACATCTTAAATATATCTCAAGCATTCAATTTCACCAAACATATCAACAATAGCAATGCTCATACACATCAGCTCCTTGATATTACGCATAAATATATTTTAAGCAATTAACTAACCAAATCAATTTCAACAATCATCACAATCATACAATTGAGAACAACAATAAATCCATGCTCAATTCAAGCTCATATATCATATCAAATCAAATTTGCATAATCAAGATATCTCAATCGGCAACCAATTTCAAATTCACTTTAAATAACTATTAGGCTTAGAGATTACCCATCTCTATTATGTGTCTAGAGTTTTAATTTTCAATTTCACATTGTAGTTCCTTACTCTAGCACCCCTACAATAGACATTCTCATTTGATTTTTGGTACCAAAATTGTTTTGGGTCCTTGAAAGTTAGTGACTAAATCTCTAGTTTTTTTTTAAACCCATACTTGCTTAATTCTAAATGAAAATTTTCTCTTTATAGGACAAGCATGTGTAGTATGATCCATGAAAATTATAAAAATTACATTAAATCATTTTAATACTTGAATTATTGACACTCTTGGGTTTTTCATTCATTAACTCATCAAATTTCATTCTCAATTCTCAATTCTCCTTTTTAAGCATTTTCATTCTTCTTTTTGACAAACTTCAAATTTTATTTTTAATTTATCATTTTTTTCCAAATTATTTTTTGTATTTATTAAAAATTCATTTTCAAATTTTAATTTTGAAACCATTTGCTTACATTTCAAGTACATATTTTCAAACCTAATTACTAACTCATTGTAAGTATTTTGTAACTCATTAAAAGTATAAGAGTTTGAATCAAAAGAATTGAAAGTTACCTCAAATTCTTGAAAAACCATGAGATATGATGTATTATGGTTTGATTGTTATCTTTTACGTATTTCATCCAACTTCTTCTATACCTTATTTGAGGTTAGGCAAGTTGCTAGCATGTTGAAGTTGTAGAAACTTAAAGAGCCATAGAATAAGCACTTCGCTTTGGCATTATCCATCACTTGTTTTAAATAGTTGGCATCATTTGAAGGAGTTCCAAGCCTTTTTTCTATTACTAATCATGCTTCAAAATTTTAGGCCATTATGAATACCTTTATTATCATTCTTAATTCAAAAAATTCATATTTATTAAGAATAAGAGCTTTGAGGACTTCTTCACCATCTTGGAGTCTAAATTGAGCCATAAGATCTTTATTTAAAGTGGTTAAATCTACAAAAAGAGATTAAAGTTCTAATACCAACTGTTAGTTTTTTAAGTGAAGATAGTGATATAAAATGGGTGAATTGAGTTTTCTCTAAACTCTTTCAAAAATAGATTTCAAGATAATTTAATG
>NW_019168177.1:0-27874 GCF_002303985.1 Durio zibethinus | reverse complement strand
TTAATTCGTACATATTTCTAAAGTTATCATCAATTTATGTATTGGGTTTGTTTTAACAAAACTATTATGAGAAACACAACCAAAACCACACAGTTCAAAATCTATAATTCTCGATTTAAATATTACATCACATCACACTAGATGAAATGATCACATAAAAAAATAGCAACATTAAATTAAAGAGAAAATAGGAGAAAAAAAGTAAATCATAAAGTTACAAATGTAACTATTATTAAATGTGATATTCTTATTAAGCTTAGCTACAATAGCAATTAAAGCAACCATTCAACCTGGATGGTTGCTAAATTCATATCGTTTCTAAACTTTACACCCACCACATTTCTAGCATCTTGCCTTGTCATTGCTTTATTCACTAACAATTTTGAAATTACATTTTGCAAATAAATTAAATCTCATAACTTTCTAAAACAAACCAAAAGCTAACACACCATTTTAATTTTTTTTTATCACAAAACAAACTAAATTCACTGAAAATCCAACTTTGGCTTTCACTATAATTGTATCACTATTGCATCAAACCAAACTTCAAAATCCCCAATCTCGTCCCCAAACCTCTCAACATAGATTCCAACATTGCTGGTTCTATATCTCTCTCTTGATTTCTTATTAATTTTCCTTTGTATTTCTCTGCACAATAATTTTTATCCAATATTCGATACCTAGTATCAAAGAATGCAATTCAAGCCAGTAAAAAGGATCCAACCAAAGTCTACCATGCACATGAGAATGTAGGAATCAATGTATAAAATCGTTTAATTGGAAAACACTATTGAAATTATAAAATGTTGAAAAGAAGACCTACCTTATCTCCTTTAATTTAAATTTAAGAAATACAAAAAAAAAAAAAAAACAGTTGAAAAGCAATCCTTAAGCATTGACTTTATGTGTAAAGGACAATTTATCCATATCTTTGGAAGGAAAAGATGTAAGCTATTTGAAAAAGTCAGATAATCATATTAAGAGCAAGATCACTTGTACAGTGATTCAAATTTAGTGCATAAATTAATTGAACCACCTATCTTTCTGTCTTCTGTAGCTTTGTTAAATAAATGCTTTTAATGTTTAACCCAATTTGTTTCCACCATGTTCAAGAATCAGTTCAAGGCTCTCGATTTTGGTTTCGTCGACATTGGCAATAATTCTTTCCGTTTTTGTGATCGCCTCCCCTCTTTGTTATTGTTTCCCATTTCTTTAGCTTTTTTTTTTTTTTTTTATTCATGTTTGTGTCTCCAAAAGCTTCAATCTCCTTTCTCTTTTTGTTTTGTTTTTTTTTCACCCTCATTTGTGTCTTCCTCAAAAAATTTTTTTGTCAATGATGAAAGCTTAAAGATTGAGAACCTTTCCCTTTATCTATGCTTTAAACATAATTTTTAAAAAATCAAAGATTAAACAAAAATCACGTGCCAATCAATTAAGCTTGAAGACGTGTTAACCTAATTAAATTGAAAGAGATTACTATCTATTATAGTTGTAGATTATAAATTAAAAATTATGGACTATAAATGTTTTAATTGGCTTTTATAGGTTACTCTTATGTGGATTAATCAGTAACTACTTTCTTTTACTCCATCTCACGGTTTAAGGCATGATAATCTTTTATCAAATTTTTTTTTTTCAAAAGCTTTCTAGATTCATTAAAATTGAAAGTAATAATAATTCTTGAGATAAGTACAAAATTTATAACTCTATTTTATATGAGTAGTCAAATTTATAATTAATCTTTTAACATATGTAATTTTACCATCATAGTTTCTAAAATTTGAATAAATTTACGAGCATGCTTCTAATTTTGAAGCAAATTTGATTAAGATATAACAATTGGGAAGTTGTTTTGTAATTTAAAAAGAAAAAGGAATTTCAAACAATTAACATGGCATGAGAAAAAATTCAAGCCAAAATTTATTATAATGTGACATTATATTTAATAGAAAATATCATGATGAAAGAAAAATAAAATAAAAAAGAAAATTTTGAATTTAAGCTTGACGACCATTTTTTTACTCTGTTAATTGCGATGCCATTTAAAAATGATTTTTTTGACCAAAATTTTAAAAATGATTTTTGAATGGTGAAATAGCTTATAAGTTATTTAAAGCTTGATGATTTTTTTTTTTACTCAGCTAATGTATTATTTTGATCAAAATTTTAAAAATAACATTAATTATCATAATTTTTTTAAAATATCATTTTTAAAATAATACATTGACAATTAAGTTTTTAGACTACACAACCAAATTTAGCAAGGTGTCATATAATCATGTGAAATTAACAAATAAATTTATTTTTATTTTTATTTTTATTTAAAATTTGTGAAATATTTTTTTCATTTATTTTAATCCAATGAATAACAGTTTTTTTTGTTTTTTCTTTTTTGTCATTCAAGTTAAGTTGTAAAGATAAAAATGTCTTTATAATTTATTTTTTAATTTTAATTTTTGTTTAAAATTTATGAAATAATAAATAAATTTTAATTGTTTATTAAATTTGACATAAAAATAATTTAATAAAATTTGAATTATTTATTAATTTTAAAAATATTAAATAATTAAAAAATTTTATTACATATAATTTTTAATTTAATATTTTTAATGATCATTTTTTTAATTTTTATTTTTACTTTATATCAAAAAACCAAATCTTAATATTGATTTTAATGTTATTATTATAATAATCAATTTTATCCTTATTTTCGATCTGTAATCTCAACGTATATAATAATTAACTCCTTAATCCAAAAGGTTCGATTACTTTTTGTTTTTTTTTTTAAATAAAATTTCACAATATTAAAATTCAATTATCCACGTTTGCAATAACTACCTAAGAAAAAACTTAATACCAAAGCAAGAAAAGAAGACAAAAAGTTGAAGGGCAAATAGGTAATTTGATTATGAAACCGTACCTTAAAAAAGAAAAAAAAAAGAATAGATTCCCAGTACTAATTTCGCGCTTCATGATTTCTCTGCGTCAGTTCCTCTAACTTCTCGTCTCTGTCTTTCTCGATTTCTGTTTTTAGAAAACAATGGGAGAAACCCTAGTCATTTTGTTGTATTTTCCCACTCGTAATCGACTTTGAAGCGTTAACTTTCCCGAGAAACAATCACCAGTATTTTTTTTCTTTTGTCTTCCAGGTCTCACTCACACTGATCATGTTCCTTTCATCTTTCTTTTTTCATTTTGATTCTTCAAATTGAACTATCTATTTAATATTTATTTTTTACGCTTATCATTTTATCCTATTCAGGAGCGAAAGAGTCAGATTAGTGTTTTTTCATCTTTACAAAAACTAATTTTAATTGATATATTGTTGAAAGAAGCTAACTTTTTCTTTGAAACTTCGTCTTTCTGTCTTCTTTTGTTTATGCCTTTTTGTTGTCTATTTTTATTTGACTTTTTTGTTACAAGAAACGAAGATGCTTTTTTCCAAAAAAAAGATAAACTTTTGTTTTTAATCTTCCACTCTATTTTTACTGGATTGATAATGACATTTTCTTTATCTTTATATTTGTAGCAATAAACAGCCATTTCAACCTAATAACTGCGGTTTGTGAATATGTAAAATTGGTTTCATAACGGAGATCCTTTGAGAACTTTGAGATCCTTTGTGAACTTTGAGATGGTTTCTTGGACTTTTGAAACTTGAAGTTTAAAATGTCATATATATTTGATTATGGATTTGTCAGAGTTGAAATAGCCTGTAGGCTTTTTAAGCTGATGATAATTCAGACTCCGTATGGTTGGTGATTTTGGTTTTTATGTTTTTTCTATTTGTTTGTCCCTTGTTTTCACTTTTTAGTTCATTTTGTATTTTTTGCTGTTCACTTTTCTATTACAAAAAGCAAAAGCTCTAGCCAAACAGTGATTTAGATTTAGGAAACGTTTGATTGTTGCTTTTTCCTACTTGCTCACTAACAAGTTGAACACACACACTTTATATATATATATATATATATATATATCTTTTGAAAAACAAGATGCATGATTTATTTTTAAATAAAATAATAATTATGTTAGAATTGATTTACATTTTAGTCATTTGTTCAATTTTATCAAATGTCACTTTGGTTTCTACTTTTTTGCTTTTGCTTATTAGAGATTTCTTGAAAAGCAAACAACAATATTTATTAAAAGGAAAAACTAAATTGAGCCTTAAAAGTCTGATTTGTTGAAGTTTTGATTGTTTAAATATGCCAAAATGGTACATTGTGATTGAAAGGAGTTTTATTTGGTTTTCCATGCTTGCTTAAGTTTTGTTGTTCCTTTTTTTCTCCCTTTCCTTTTAGTTAGGTTTTAGTGTTTTTACACTATCTTTATTTCAAGGAAAATTTGCTTCTTGCATTTCAAATTCGTCTCCCTTTTGAAAAGAATGTGCTTGGGTATATATTCCTTTTTATTGATTGTTTTGTTCATAATCTAAGTTGTGGTATCCATCTTCATTTTTATGGCATGAGTATGAAGTTGAATTCAAACCCACAATCTGTTATATTATGGTATTCTGCTTATATGTGTGCATGTTTTTCAAATTTATAGAAATTTTCGTGTGTAAACTTCTTTTTATATGGGCAAAAAGCTTACTTTAGCAATTATGCTTCTTTGGCATCAGTGATACTTTAAATACATAAGAGACTAATTAACTCATTTTTTTTCTAGAACAACATAATGGGTGCTAGGAGGAAGACTCAGACATTCACTGTGAGTGAAAAAGCTCACAAGAGGTTTTCTGTTAATTGTAATGCCACGGCTAGGAATCTCAGGAAGAGTGATCTAGCTGGCGTCATCTTTGGATGCAAACATGGTACATATGGAGAATGTTTGTCTAAGCAATTGTTGGGTTGGTTTGCTATCCCTCAATATCTTTTCAGCATAGGAGCAAATGATCTACTTTTTGATGAGCATAAGTGCTTAACTTTGTCCGGAGTCTCATGACAGAAATGGTGTTTAAACTTTTAACAGGATTACCTGCCCCCCCTTATTCATATGTAAAGAACATCAAACCTCGTTTGCCACTATTCTTGTTCAATTACAGTGACAGGAAGCTTCATGGTGTCTTTGAGGCAGCAAGCTCAGGAAAACTGGCTATCAACTCCACTGCTTGGACCACAGATGATTCAGAGAATACCCCTTATGCTGCATAGGTATTTCTTGTGATCGTACTTTACTTTAAAGTTGTTTACAAATATATGTTGATTAAGTTTCCTAATCATTTGGTCAAAGTCTAGATGTATAATTTGTTTGATCTTTGCTGCATTTGTTTTCAAGGTTAAAATTCAAAAACGGATGCAATGCCAGCCCTTGCTAGAAGATCAGTTCCAGCCAATAATTGCGGATAACTATTATGAACCAAAGCTTTTCTGGTTTGAACTAGATCAGGCTCAAACAAACAAGTTAATTTCTATGTTTTCATCTTCGCCTATAATAGCTAGTACTTCACTCTCAAACAAATCTAAAAAGATGGGTGCTCAACTCAAATCATTAAGGGCCCCTAATCCAAAACAAGATTGTGACACCGGAGAGACAACTGCTTCAAAATTGAAGTTTTCTAATATGAATCCGGCTAGCATGGAAGGTTCCACTTTGGATCCTAGCAGTGGGCAGTCTTATTCGTCTGAGGTGAGAAATGTGAATAATTATGTTACTCATACAACTCAGTCTAATGTAGGATGGCTCACTTGGAAAGATGCTGGTTCAAGAGAAGAAAGACAATGGTTCTCATGTTCAATTAACGATGAAGTCAAATTAAATCATAAGTAGGATGTTAAGTTCCAGAATTTAAACTGTGATACCTCCTCTTGTGTTGTGAGATGCCCACAGAAAAAGTGGAGTGCTTTATTCAAAGAAGAAACTTGTTCTGACATGACAAACGAAGTTGAAGAACTCAATCCGCCAGCTTCAGAAGTGAATCTCATTCATCTAGATCTTTTTAATGGAGAATGGAAATCTCTTTGTCTTCTAGATTGTTTGTCTGAAAGTAGTGAGGTTACAAAAGCTCCATTAGACCTAGAGGATTTTGGAGAATATGGTGAAGTTGCAACCTTGAAAACAAATCATGAAGCCTCGTGTTCTTCTCTGGCGACTGAACCAAGTACCTCTTATCTTCAGAGCTGCTCATTTGAAGCTTTACCCATTTCAGGGGCAACACATGAAAGCAAACATTTTCAGTTAGCAGCTTCAGAGGTGAATTTTCCTTTTTCAGACAAGTTCAACAAGCCCTTTATGCATTTCAATTGGTCTGGAAGAAAAACATCATTTAGAAGTTCCTAGAGAGGAGAATCGATTAGAATTACCTGGGGAAAGGATGCTCTTCAAATCAGATCACGAGTCCTCATTTCCATTTGAGTCTAGAGATGTAGTGTCAACACATAATCAGTTGAAAGACTCTGAACATCAGTCGAGTAATTTCTCCTTTCCAGAAGTAGCATTGGCCTCCGAAATGAACTCTTCTAGCATTCACTCTACAATAGCCAAGGTACTTGAATGAATACATTGAATGGTTAACTGCTTAAAATTTTTTAATTTCATTTTTATCTTCTTACCCTTATTATCCTTTGCTATATTTTTATAATTGTTATTCGAAGTGGGGGACTTGAGGTTGTCTCTGTGCGAACAAGTTCAAAAGGTCAATTCCTTAGAGCAAAAGCTGGTATGATATCTAATTTCTTAGAGTTGTTTCTTTTTATTTTTAAACTTTTCCCTTTCTCCTACAGTTTCATATCATCATCGCAAATGATAGTTATGTTTTTGGTTGATATCATATTTTTTATGAATGCTTTTGTAACATGACCTTCCCTGGAACATAGTGCTTGTGCTATGCTGCAAGTTTAAAGAATTAAATGTCCTACATTTTTATTCTTAGGTAAGCCGGAGGCGAAGGCGAATGGCCCTTCCAAAAGAATCCTACTATTTTTCATTTTCTACTGTATAAATCTTATTGTTGTATGTGCACTCTCGGTAATTAAGGTGGGATTTACATAAAAAAATACCTTTTGTTATGCAACTAATATATATCCATAAACCAAACTGAAAAATTCTACCATTTAATTATTATAGAGATGCACTATTTTTGTGCACTAGGTTAAGTATTATTCAAGTTAGCTCTTATTATCTATCAAATTGGCTTAATGTAATATGTGATCTGGTTAAATGAAAAATGGTTTCATTCAAGTCAAAAGCTTTGATTTATTATTGGACTCCTGAAGCTATGTCTCCCTCCCCCTCACCCACCAAAATAAAACTAAGAAAGAAGATAAATTAATGGTTTCACCTCTGAAGTAAGTTCCCCTTTTATGACACTGATTAATTTACCTAAACAAGTATCCTTGAAATGTTGCTTCAAATGAAATATGTATACAATATGCAAGCATTGGTTAAAATTATATTGATGTCTACATGTAAAACCCTTGGTTGTAGAACATTTTGGGTATATTTTGGCCCTTTTTCATAGTTGTGCTGTATATAATCTCTTGTTGTTAACTCCAAGTTGCTCACTATTTTCCCTTGAAGCCTTTTTACTTTTTACTTTTTCGTTTTTGTTGTGTTGTGATATGGTGCATTTTTTTATTTTCAAAATTTCTTGATATTGCTGAATTTTGTAAATTTGACTTTATTCTTGGCAAGTAACATCTTCTTAGTAGTTTATGTTGGCATATTTCAGAAACGAAAAACCTTGATTTGTTCTTTTACCAGTTTATATGAGTTTCGATTCAAATAACATATGATTTTGGTTTTTGAATTTTGGCATTTTTAATCTCTTTGCTATCAAAAACTGTGTTATACTTCTTAACTTGATTATTTGTGTATGCTCTAATTGGAGTAAAAAAAACAAAATGTATGCTGAGTTTCTTAAGTGAGGACTTTGATGAGGATAGTAAACTTGATGTTGAAGCAATTTGGCTTTGAAGGTTGAATCAAGATTAAATATCCAACAGTTGAAAGACCAGCGTAGGATGTTGGAAACTGGGTGTTTGTCAAGGTGTGTTGAGGCAGATGAACAAAAGGAGTGTCAGTCAATGGACGAACGACCTCATCCAGATTGTGATGCATCTATATGTTTGGTGGGAGGATTTGTTAGTTGTACATGGTTTTCTGCTATGGACATCTATTTTTCTTCACAGGACCTGATGAAAACCTGGACTTCAATAAGCTTTGTACGCTCATATGCTTCAGCAGCAAAATTTGGTGGTGAGTTGTATATTTTGGGTGGTGTAGATGGTAATCTATGGTACGACACAGGTATGATTATTCTCTTAAGGCTTTTTGTTTTGTGCAACCATTTTCTATCATACTACTATGTTTGTTGTCCATAGTTGAATCATACAACCCTGTAAGCAATCAGTGGACAAGTCATTCCCCATTAAAACAAAAGAAAGGAAGCTTTTCTGTACTTTCTTTAGAAGATAGCATGTTTGTCTTTGGAGGTGGAAATGGAGTTGAATGTTTCTCACAGGTAGAAATGTTTGATCCAAACATTGGAAGGTGGATTCCTATTCAGTCACTAATGCATAGGGTATATTTTAATGATTGCTTGTTATGCTTGTCTAGACTGATAAATCCAATGCCTTGGTTTGCTTCAAATTAGTTGGTACTTGGTAGCCTACCAACCATAAAGAGGCTGAATAGACATTGTGGAGAAAATATAAAACTCTTTGTTTCTCTCTCTCTCTCTCATAAAACTTTATGTGCTACCATCTTGATCTTAACATTTTTCTGATCTACTAACTAATACCATTTTGTTTTAAAGAGATTTGCTCCTACTGCAGCAGAAGTCAGTGGGATACTTTATGTTTCTGGAGGATACAATGGAAGCGACTATTTGAAGTAAGTAGTTATTTGGTGTTGATGGACTGAGTTGTGCACACATTCGTGATTCATGTATACTGTTATGTGTAAAGACTGCTGATTATCCATGTAAAAACTAACATTCTATGTGATTCATTTTTTTTAAAGCATTCTAAGTGTCTTACACCTGTTGACCAAAAAAAAAGTCTTACACCCAGTAGTTAGTCTTGTATTTATAGCCTTTTATAATTTGCACAATGTATTTATTATTATTCAAGATTCACCACAACGATGCTGCCCTTAATGATAAGGCTTCTTATTGGGGCTCTTCTCTCCGCCCTGCTTATTCTTTGGTGGTAAAGGGATAGGGAGGAGGTGATGGATAATCGATGCAGGGCTGTTATAGCTTTCAGGTAATATACCTGCTTTAGTTGTGAAAATATTTGGCATGCTGATTTAAAACCTTCCTAGTCCTCAACATTTAAATCATGCAAAGAATCCTTGAAAATCCATGACCGTTTTCCAAGCATTGGTTATTGCGAAATTTCCAAATTGGTTTGTCCTAAACTTGCTATAGTTATATAGATGGTGCATAATATAGGTCTATGAATAGCCTGATCTGTAATAGTGAAGTAGCAATCACCTGTTGCCTCATGTGTGTGAATATGCATGTTTACCATTCTCTTCACATCATATAATCCAGAAGGCCCTTTTTGATGCGAACTTTTGACCAATTTTCTAAGGTTCTTGATAAAGTAATGTATCAAGAATAACTTTTGTTTAAATCATTTGACTCTAGGCAGAAAAGCATGGGAATCATAATTCACATACAGGTTGTATTCTATCAATCTTATGGTTTCAATTTCTATAGAAACAATGTAGTAATTGTAGGATTGATTTTGGAGGCTTGCTTAAGCCAAGCAATAAATACCAAGAGCATTATCTTGATTTTACCTATCAAGATTAAACTTTTCACCTTCTTGGTCATGTTCTGTCCTTAACTCATAAATGAGGAGGTTTGTCTTTTCCATCAGTCATAGAGTTAAGCTTAGATTTTTATTTCTATTTCAATAACATTAGTAATAAAATATGTAATAACATGTCAAAAACCTAATGACTTTCTTTTGCGGACTTATTTATAGTCTAATCTACTTTATCATACATTCGTATTGATGGGCACATTTCATCTACTATCCTAGATCAATTGAGAGATTGGATCCTCAAGAACATTCATGGGAAAAACTAGAGAGCATGGCCATAAAGAGAGGGTGTCATTCATTGGTTGTTCTCAATGAAAAACTGTAAGTTGATTTTCTTTAGGTGGTCTTTGGTATGGAGTAATTACCAATGTGATATACAATTGGTGAATAGATCATTATATTTGCTAGGAACTTGATAACTTTGTGTTACAATGATATTATTGATAGTGATTAAATCTATTTCTTGATGGGTCATCTATATCCCAACTGAGAGGGTGAGGAATGTTTTTATTGGAAAGTGGTGATATGTGAATATTACTTATGAACAGGACAATATTACCCTTTTAATTGTGCACAAAAAGCTTGCACTTTTTTTTTTGTTGTATAAAATTGTCCTTTTAGCAAATTAAGTTTATTTTAATAGATTTAATTTTCACTCTCATTGAAGAAATCTCTAAAATAAAACTATTTTATTCTTCTATATTTTTCTTATTACAATGCTAGAATTGCATGAAAATATGTAGGTTAAAAACTGAATATTCTTAGCCTTAAATCCCAGGATTTTCATGCATTAAAACAGCTAATTAAAGGAGTAATCTACTCTCTACGTATAATAGGAAAATATCTAATGGATTTGGTGTAATTACCCAAATCACTTCTTCTAAAAATAAGAGATTTAACTAAAATAGATAAAGTCAACTAATCAAGTAATAATGAAGATTAGATTTTTACACTCCCCTTCAAGCTAGGTGGTAGATGTCAATCATGCCTAGCTTGGACTTTAGATTTTCAAAGTTGTTTTGAGAGAGAGCCTTAGTGAGTATATTTGTAGTTTGAAAGCATGTGGGAGTATAAGCTAATCTAACAATTCCTTCCTCTATCTTCTTTTTGATGAAGTGATGATCAATCTCCACATGTTTAGTCCTATCATGATGAACATGATTCTTTGCTATACTTGTGGCATTTTTGTTGTTGTAAAATATCTTCATGGATTCTTTTACAAAGACCTCTAACTCCCCTAGCAATCTTTTCAGCCAAATTCCCTCACATATGCCATGAGACATAGCTCTTAACTCAGCTTCTATGCTACTTCTAAGCACCACATATTTGTTCTTGCTTCGCCAAGTAACCAAATTTCTTCACACATAGGTACAATAACCAGTAGTTGATCTTCAGTCAATAACGATCCATCCTAATTAGCATTAGTTTAAATTTCAACATTTCGGCATGATGTCTTCTTAAAAAATAACCCTTTATCGAGATTTTTATTTAGGTATTGTAAGATTTGATACACAGCCTTCAAGTGTTCCTTGATTGGGTTGTTCATGAATCTGTTTACCATGCTAACTGAAAAATCGATATATGATCTTATATGAGAGAGGTAGATGAGTTTTTCAACAAGTCTTTGATATCTGCCTTTATCTATTGGTGGACTTCCTTCTTCCATTCCTACCTTATTCATTATGTCCATAAAGGTGTCAGTAGATTTGCATCTAAGCATTCCAGTTTCCTTTAGTAATTCTAGGATATACTTACACTGTGAAACATAGATGCCATTCCTTGAGCGAGCTATCTCTATGTCAAGAAAATATTTGAAGTGTCCCAAATCTTTGATTTCAAATTCTTTGGCTAGGAGGTTCTTTAGGTTGCTAATTTCTTCCACATAGTCTCCAATAAGAATAATGTCATCCACATAGGCAATAAGAATGGCTATTTTTCCTTTAGATGAATGTTTGACAAACATGGTGTGATCAATTTGGCATTGTGAAAAACTATACTTCTTTACCACTTTTGTTAGTTTATCAAACCATGCACGTAGGGATTGTTTGAGACTATATAATGACTTTTGAAGCTTACATACCTTGCCAAATTTGTCTTGGTTTTTGAATCCTTGAGGGGTTTTCATGTGAACTTCTTCTTCTAGGTCGTCATTAAGAATTACATTTTTGATATCTCGTTGGTGAAATGGCCAATCTAGATTTGCTGCCAATGATAATAACACCCGGATTGAATTAAGTTTAGCAATCGGAGCAAATGTCTCCTCATAGTTAACACCATAACATAAAGTAAATTCTTTTGCAATAAGGTGAGCTTTAAATCTGTTAATACTTCTATCTGTATTGTGTTTAACAGTAAAAATCCTTTTTCACCCAACTGGATTTTTTCCTTTGGGTAGTTGTGAGATCTCCCATGTTTTGTTCTTTTCTAAGGCCTAAATTTCTTCCCAAACAGCCATATTCAATTTTGGTTGCATGAGTGCTTCGTGAATTTTATTGAGAATTTGCATATTGTTTAGTATGGTAACAAAAGCTCGATAACTGGGTGATAAACCTTCATAAGAAATCACATTATAGATTGGGTGTTGAGTACATGATCTCACACCTTTCCTTAGAGCAATTGGTTGATCAAAATTATTAAAAGATTCAATTGAATCAGATTCAGTAAGAGCGTTACCTATGTTAGTTTCAAGTATCTCTGGAATCGGTTCAAATTCTTGGTTTTTCTTTGTAGGTGTAAATTCTCTTATATCTTTCTAAGTTTTTGTTTTCTTGAATAGATAATCGATTTTCTGTTTGTTTTCCTTTGTGTGAACTTTGGGCTTGGAGGATTTGGTTGGATGTTTTGGACTTGAAATGGAGTTAAAGGATATGGTTGAATGTTTTGGACGTGAAAGGAAATTTGAGAAGTGTTTGTTGGTTCGGTAATAGGATCTTCCCAAAGCTGATATTCTCGTGTGATTGAATTCTCCCCTTGAATGGTAGTTTTAGGAAAGAAAGATTGATTTTCAAAAAAGTTAACATTCATAAAATGGTAGAATTTTTTTTGTTACTAGTGAGTAACACTTGTATCCTTTTTGATTTGGGGAGTATCCGAGAAATATACATTTGATAGATTTGTGATCTAATTTGCTTTGGTTTTGTTGGCTGGTAAGAACAAATGTAGTGCATCCAAACACTTTAATGGGAATAGACAAGATGATTGTCCAAGGCTTTGAAATTTCAGGACTCGAGAAGGCATTCTATTTATAGGATATGTAACGGTAAGAATAGCCTCACCCTAAAAATGCTTAGGTACATAGGTAGCCATTATAAGGGATCTTGCAACTTTCAACAAATATCGATTCTTGCTTTCTTCAATGCCATTTTGTTGAGGAGTGTCAACACATGAGCTTTGATGAATTATACTATGCTTTATTAGATATAATCCAAGAATTGAATTGTATTATTTTTTCCCATTGTCGGTTCTTAACACTTGGATTTTGGTTTTAAATTGAGTTTGGATCATATTGTTGAAGTTTTGGAATAGCTGATCCACTTTTGATTTTTTCTTCATAAGTATTACCTAAGTAACCCTGGTGTGATCATCAATAAATGTGACAAACCCTCTGGAGCTAATAATGTTATTTACTCTTGATGGACTCCAAATGTCACTGTGTATCATTGAAAAAGGATGGGATGGTTTGTAAGGCTAATTAGGATATGTTTTACGAGTATGTTTGGATGGTTAGCAGACTTCACACTGAAAATTGTTAGAATTTTGATTGAATAATGAGGAAAACAACCTTTTGAGGTACAAAAAATTTGGATGACTTAACCGATAGTGTCACAACATGACAGTACTATCTTTATTATTATTGGAGGATGAAGCCACAAAAGAGGACTTTTGATATTGTCTTTCAGAATCATTAGCTCTTAGGATATGGAGTCTTGCACACATCTTAGCATTGCCAATCATCTTCCCCGAATCCAAATCCTGAAATTCACACATATTTGGAAGAAATTTAATAACACACTTAAGCTCTTTTGTAAGTTTGCTTATAGACGGTAGATTGCAACTTGGATTTGGGACAAACAGAACAAAATTAAGTGTTATCTCTTTGGAAATAATAACAGAACTTATACTAGTTATTTTTGAAAGTGACCCATTAGCAATTCGAAATGTGAAGTTTTCATTACATAAGTTGTATTTACTAAATACAAATGCATCTCCAGTCATATGGTCTAAAGCTCTTGAATCCATAATCCATGAATTTGATTTCTCTAGTTTTACACTCAAGGCACTTAGAAAATTGCCTTTTTGTGTTAAAAAGCTTGTTCGAATAGGAGAGGTAATGTTCTTTAGTGATTGAGAAACGCTATCTCTAGTGTTAGAAGTAACTTTTGACGTCTAGCTTTCCTTTCCGCTGCTCATGTTGGACTCAAAGTGAAAATTTTCAAAGGTTTAGATCGTGCTTTAATATCATGAAGAAATCTTTAGAATAAAACTATTTTATTCTTTTATATATTTTTTATTATAATGCTAGAATTGCATGAAAATATATAAGCTAAAGACTAAATATTCTCAGCCTTAAAACCCAAGATTTTCATGCATTAAAATAGCTAATCAAAGGACTAATTTACTCTCTACACATAATCAGAAAATATCTAATGGATTTGGTGTAATTACCCAAATCACTTCTTATTCTAAAAATAAGAGACTTAACTAAAATAGATAAAGTCAACTAATCAAGTAATAATTAAGATTAGATTTCCACACTCATTAAAAATGATTTAATTTGATGTATAATTAAAAGTTTATTGAAGTTATTGATTTATATTTCATATTTGTTGATTGCATAGTTCAGTTATACCTTGCTTGAAAAATTAAAATATTAAATTTTACAAATTTTTATTTTAATATAATATCAAAATTATTGACTTCTAATTGTTTTGACATTATTATTTTGGTATGATATATTGAAATTTGAATTATGTTTGATTCTTGTGCTTCAAAACATGGTTTTTTTAGATTGTTATTGATAAAATCGCTATAGTGATAAAAGCATCATGATGAATTGATGATTAGAGCACTATGGTAAATACAATACTAATACCAAACACTATCTGAATACTCTTGATCATTTGTTCTACTCCCCTACCCCTCCTAGATATGGAAAAAAATGTTTCCCTTGTATGGAATGCGAATCATGGAAAATATTTTTGTAGACATGCTATAGGTGGCTTTGATGGAACCAGAATGGTCTCATCAGTTGAGGTCTTTGACCCTTGTGCTAGCTCGTGGATGGAGGAGTCCATGAACAATGCAAGGGGATATTTTGGCACCGTTGCGATAAGAGATGAAATACATGTTATTGGTGGATTGCAGGGTGATGAGGAAGTTCTGGACAAGGTATGTGACTAGTGCCAGATCTTTCTGATATAAATGCTAAAGAAATGAGGTTTCTTTTTAACATTTTCTAAATTTTGTTGGGGTGATGACAGATGGAGTCTTACAAGAATGGTCCAGGTTGGCAAGTGAACAATTGGAAGGCCATTGGGAAAAGATGCTTCTTCTCTGCCGTCCTTCTATAAGTAGAATCTGGTATGCTTGCTTTGGTCTGTACATCCATGTTCACATGTGTGTTCTATTACAATTGATAGTTTTGCATTTTGATGCAATATCATACCCGAAGCAATGCAGCAGTTAAGAATGTCTAATAGAAATATATCCGTTGAACCACTTGAGCTTAGCTCATATGTTAAAGCAGGGACAATGTTTAAGTAGAGCTCTTTAGTTTGAGCTGTGTTTTTTTGTTTGTGTTATTGACAAGTGCCATGATGGAGACTGTAACTGGTAATAGTATTTGGCAATACTAAAAACATAATAAAGTTAGTAAATACAAATTTGTATGCCGTATGAAACTACAATGTCGAGATGGTCATGCTATTAAACATATTAAAATTTGTAAGATTAGGCTATTATCAATATTTCCTTGCATAACATTAATTAATGTTTTTTCGTTTTGAATTGTTTTGTTTAGGAAAGATTCTTGTTATGATACGAGAAAAACAAAGTGGTAATTGAGGATAGAAAGTAGTACTAATCCAAGAGTGAAATAAATTGTGGAATTCGATTGCATTCGCTTCAACATGGAGCAGGAGGATCATTAATATTGCAAGAATTTAACTTATTTAATCTTCATTCAGTCTACGGCAATAGAGCTGATCTTCTTGAAATGCAAATACTGTCTTGCATTTGCTTAAAGGAGATGATACAGTAAGTGCCTCGCACAAAAACTGAATTAAACAAGGCTCTCTGTAAAGCGAAAGGGATTATGGAACATTTTAAAGAAATAGTTATTACCGTCCCAATTCAAAACCAAATCACCAGCTTATCAGTAACCTTTTGGGAGTGGTGGCGACTTTTAATAATAGGGACGACTTTTGAGTGATGGAGCTGGTGATTTATGGTGGAATGGAGGATGCGCATGGTGAAATGTAGACTTAAGGAGGAGATGGGGATGGTGATGGTGGAGGTGGGGAATTATAGACACAAGGTAGGGGTGATTATGATGATGATGATGGAGGTTGAGACTTGTAAACATATAGAGGAGATGTTGACGGAAATGAAGGCGGTGGATATTTGTAGTAATATGTAAGAGGTGAAGATTTAGAGGTGGAGGTGGCAACTTGTACAAGTACGAGGGATTCGAAAAATGCTTTGGAGGGGATGGGTTGTAGTAGAATGGTGGGAACTATGCATGCTTTGGTGGTGGAGATATGTACTAGTACGGTGGGTAATTGAAGTAGTGCTCTGGGTAGTTGGCTACCACAGCACAGAAGTGGCGCCAAGGCAGAATGCCATAAGCATGAACCATATGAGGCCAGAACCCTAGCCATCTTCCCGTTGCCATTTCTAGCAATTAAGGTCGATTGCTAAAAATTAGATTCAGAGTCCATTTGGATCTTAGTGGAGTATCATTACAATGAGAGGGTTCATTTGGATCTCAGTGGATTGGCATTACGATGAGAGTTGAACTCTTTTTCCGGTTCAATTGCATCGTGATGATGTTATTTGAATTCTTTTTTGTATTCAATAGTGCTGAGATGATGTTTGCATTTCACTGAAAAGGTCCAGTGAATGAATCATGTCGGCACATTTGAGAGTGAGCTTTTATGTGTTCCACCAGACTTCCTTTTCCAATTTTGTCGTTGACCTTTCTATCTTTTCATTTTTGCCCTTAAAAATATCAAGTTACTATTTTATTTTGAATTTTTTATTTTAAAATATTAAAATAATTTTGTTAATTTAATATGATAAATTTTATTATATAATAAGCTCATAAATAAATTTTATTATATAATAACTAAATAATTTGTATTACTATTTTGATGGAAAATAAAATTTTGAGATTTTAAATGTTGTAAATAACATAAAATATATAAAAAATAAATTATAAATACATTTTTAAAGTAAAGTGTTTAATAATTATTTTCAGTATCTTTTTATATATTTAAATATATATTTTTTCACTGATTTTAATCGTATCATTATAATAAATAATTTTACTTTCGTTATTATTTTCAATCTTATTAAAATTAATTTCATCATATATTCAAATGTATCTAAGAACTTGTATCAAAGAAATCTTTGGTACTGCCTCATAATATATTGATTGTAGTCCTCTTTAAATGTTCTTTTCCATCATTAGATTGTAACCGGTGTTATACACAAGATAATTTTAAATTTTAAGAATGACTGTTGGGTGGTAATTAGGATTGCATAAATAATTTTTAAATTGATTATTTTTTAAAAAAATTTTAAAAAAGGCATAATAAGTGATAAAAGATGAAATCAAATTTCTAATGTATATTTGAAATATAAATTTAATAATTAGGGTCGAGATACATAAAATCCTTTTGATACTCTATTATTTAGAAATTTAATATTAAATTTTTAATGCTTTACATAAATTTTTGAAAAAAATAATTTTTGTTTGATTCAAATCAAGATAAAATAAATAGGTGGTTGTTGAAAGACCTGCATTAGTTTTTAAACATGATAAAAAAATTTTATAATTAAATAATTTATTAAATAAGATATTTGATAAATAATTAAAATGATTTATTACGAAGATAAAATTTATATTTTATATTTTAAATTTTAAAATATAAATCATTAGATTGATTTGATTTACAATTGTAATTTGAATCATTTTGATATTTGAATCAATTTAAAAAATTATCTTATAAGAAAAAAATATCTTACATGTAGATTAAAGAAATGTTCACAAAAGTATTTATGTGATAAATTTTATTAGATATTTATGTGTCTTGTAATATAATATATGCTTGTTTAAATGTGCGTAATAGGCTGGATTATACTCGTTTAAATGTGCATAATCAGCTGGATTGAAGATTATAACATAATGTTTCAAATCTCGATCATTTTTCAAACTTGTATTTTATGGTTTCCCACTAGGTTGCCTAGTTTTTAAAGACACCAACTCATCACCATCATAGGTATATGATAAATAATTACACTAATCGGCAGAGCTAATAGCTTGTTATTGATCCTTCTACTAGATGTTGGGATGTTTTCAATTAGTGGTTTTTTTTTTTTTTTTTTACAGTTAAAACTATTTATATTATTTAAACATTGACTTTTTCATATATATAAATTTTTTGAACAAAATTTATTTAAATTCTATCCATATTTAAACTACGTGTCCTCTAACCAAAAAAAAAGGGGGGGGGGGATAAATTGAGAATAAATTTAAAAGATCAAGCAAAAAAAAACTTGTTAATGGCAAAGATGAAATGCAATATACTGTAGATTATGTGCATGTGTTATGAACCTGTGGCTTATGCCTAATGCTTTAAGGTTTTACTTTCTTCTATGTCTAATTAAGGCTGAAATATTTAAGAAGAGTGAACGCTCAAAAGAATATCGAAAAGACACTAAAAATTAAAAAAAAAAAAGCTGGAAAGTAAGTCAAAAATAAGAAAAACTAAAAGGCAAGAAAGATACTGAAAATGTTGTAATAGTATTAATTTGAGTGTTTAAGAGCAAAACAAGGCTGGAATTTTTGTCTAAACATATAGGTCTGAAGAAAACGTATTGCTTTAATGTCTGAATAAAACGTCTGAACAAAATGTACTGCTTTAATAGAGAAGCGAGATGGGTTCCTCCTTTTTTTGCTTTAACAGAGGAGGGGTGGGGTAACAAGTCGTCCATAAAAGCAGCAATTACTGCTTTAATAGAGAAGCGAGAGATGGATTTCATTTTTTGCTTTAATAGAGAAGCGGGAAAACAAGTCGTCCATAAAGAAGCAGTGTGACAAGTGGTCCATTGAGACCCTCGATTTATAATTGAAGTCCCATAAATCAATGAATAAAATTGACTCAATCTTACAAGGTCTAAGATTATAAGAAAATTACATGAAATTTGCATCAAAGAATTTATATTCTGCATGTAACCTGGACCTGGTCTGCCGCAGCTGGGTTTGGTGCGCTTGGGACCCTTCTAGAAGTATTTTCCTTAGCTTGCGGAGCTTGTGCGGATGGCCCTTATTCTTTTGCGAGCCCAGAGCCTGAGTCCTCCTGACTGATTCTGCTTATGGTGTCTGGGCATCAAGTGGATCTGCACGGGCTGTGAGACGTGCTAGCATGCTTGCACATGTTTGTTCATGATTGGTCATAAACAAGTCAAGACTCAAGAATACTGATAAAAGCAAATAAACTTGATTTCAACTACGACGAGAACGAGAGCAAGGTTAAAAAAACCCCAAATCCAAAAGTTAAAAAATGCGATGCTAGCTTTTCTCAATTGTATGAATATTTGCTCTATTTTTGCGTGCAAGTTGATTATATCTCTGCAAATTATTTGTCTTTTTCTTTGAAATAAATTTGTCTTTATTTTAAGAAACTTGTCACAACTTCTTTAAAATTTTACACTTGGACCGGAGTTATTATTCTCGGCAAAAGAAAAAAAAAAAAAACAAGTTACAAATAATCGTGTTTATTTAAATTTTAACAATTGTAAATATAAAAATTTTAAAAATTAATGTTATAAACCAATCTAGATATTTCTCCTCTTGCCTTTGTATATGCTAATTACTCAAGGAAAATAAATTTTTTTTTCTATTTCTTGTGTAGAGGATGAAGATTTTATTCCATTGGTATTTTGTTTTTATTTTTTTTGGTTTTATGGTGTTTATATATATACTAGTTTTATTCCACGTGCCAAGTGATTGTTAACCAAATTATAATTATAATATACTATAATAATTTTAATATTTTATAATAATAAAATTAAAATAATTATCATCATACTAAATTAAATTAAAAATATAAATTTAAGTTTAAAAAAATAAATATAACAAAAAATTAAAATTAAAATTCTAATAAAAAAATATTTAATCTTTCTTTATTTTGATTCTGTTTAGAAGTTTTATTTTAAGTCTTTTAGTGTTAAGTCATCATCTTCATTCTTTTTTTTAAAATATTTTTCTTTTTTTAAAATTTTTTTGACTATAAAATATTGTCTTCTATCACAATTAAATCAAATTTTGTACTTTTCTTTTTCTCTATTTTATGTTTCTTCTAAAGTTTTTTAAGCTTTTTTAGTGGTGGATTTTTATTTTCAATTTTATAAATTTTTTAGGTAATTGATCATTGTCAAACTCATTCAAACATTACTTTTCATCTATTTACTATTTAAAATTTAAATTCATTTTTTTATTTGAAACCAAATTTTTATAAAGTTTTTGTTACTTGAAATAAAGTAAATATATACTTTTTTTTCATTACTAACTTCTGTTTTTAACATGTACTTATTTATGTAATATAAATCATTTTGTAATTTCATTTTATAGTAAAAAATGCATACTTACATGAATTTTACTAATTAAAAATATTAATTTGTAAACATATTCTAAAGAAAGGATATGAAGTAATAAAAAACTATTAGTATCTCGATGTAATAATCCATGATGTTTATTTGTGTATTTATAAGGGATATTGACTAAAACTACTTTTAGTATCAAATACTGATTTCTTAAAAAACAATTAAATATATACAACTTATTAAAATATGTTATACTAAGAGTTTAAATAACTAACTTTACTTAAATGTATACCTTATCCTAATCAAATAGTTTTTTATGTTGTTCTTTAAATATTCAAATACTTTTTTCAATTAACTTTGGTTCAATATTATTATTGTTTGTTAAATAATGAAATATCTTAATTTTAAAATTAATAAGATATGATCTATTTTAGATAAATATTAAAAGGTGTATTTTGAAGGTAAACTATGTTTTAAATCTTAGATTTTAAAATTGATAGTGAATATATTTTTAATATTTATACTCTTTTTTAATTAAAATGGAGTAATTTCATTATTCAATGAACACTTAATTATTTATCAAGTATAAATCATTCAAAAAATTTATCATTTAAATGATATGGTTATAAAATTATAATTTATAGAATTCATGCCATTATTAATATTATTAGATCATATATTTTAATTTAAAATATTATGTACCTAAGAAAATAACTAATAGATCATTTTTCTATGGTATTTTCCAATAAATTTAGACTCATTATTTTTTTCTTTCATTTTAAAAATATTTTTAAAGACAATAATTTTTTGTATAATTGCTATCAATGTTATAAATAATACCATAAAACACAAAAATTTTATTTTAGTAAAGATATAGCATTAATTGAGTTACTATTAATATATTATCAAATAAACAATCAATGATATACACATATAGATAAAGTTATTCCAAATTTTCACTTCAAAATTTGATTTATTTTAATAAATATATGTTGTTACAGTAATTGGTACGTGAATATTGTTTTAATTATTTATATGTGAAAAATATCCACAAATATTGTAACTCAATACCTTAGTATTAAATGGCAATTAGTAAATTTTTTAAATGAATTAAATATGTTAGACATATTAAAAAATATAGCTCTATATCAATATTTAACAAAAAAAAAAACTATAAGTTAATAATGATTTACTACTACATGTTATCGATGATTTGCTATTAAGTTATATTACTAATTTATTATTAAAATATGAATAATTTACTATTAAGTTATCTAGACTTTAGTACTAAGCTAAAATTGATTTACTAATAAGTTATCATTGATTTATTATTATCACTGATCTACAATTAAATTATAAGTGATTTAACATTTAGTTATCAACAAATTATGACTAAGTTAACTCTGATTTATTACAAGTTTTTACTTCACTCTTGCTAGTAACCGGAGTTTAATCCCTAAAAACTTCAAATATAAAAAACCTTATCATCAATTGACAATTAAGTCATTACTGATTTATTACTACGTTATTAATGGTTTATTATTAAATTATTAATGATTTACTATTAAGTTATAAATGATTTACTACTAAGTTATTGATAATTTAGTACTAAGTTATTGATAATTTATTATAAAGTTATAACTAATTTACTATGAAGTTATCGATAATTTACTCCAAAATTACCATTGATATATAACTAAGTTATAAGTGACTTATTATTACGTTATTAGTGATTTATTGCTAAATTTAGTGATTTACTATTATATTATTATGCATTTACTAATTACATTGATTTATTACTAAGTTTTCAATAGTTAGCTATTAAGTTATCAATTATTTACTACTAAATTATTATTGAATTACTACTAAGTTATTTATGGTATAATATTAATTTTATCAATTAATTACAATATATGAGATAATTTTCTTTTTATATAATATAACATTATTGTTTCGTTTAAATTTATAATTTTTTTACTAAATTTTTTTAATGAATAAGTTTATGGTAGGTTTATCATAATCCTTTTCTCTTTCTAGTAACCAAAGTTCAATCATTAGTAACTTTAAGTATAAAAATAATATTATCACTAATTAACAAATAAGTTACTACTCACTTACTACTATCTTATCACTAATTTACTACTAAATTATCACGATTTATCATTAAGTTATAGATGATTTACTGCTAAGTTATAAATGATTTATTACTTAGTATTGATAATTTACTATTAAGTTATTAATAATTTATTATAATGTTGTTAATGATTTACTATAAAGTTATTAATAATTAACTAATTTACAACTAAATTATCATTGATTTATAACTAAATTATCACTGATTTACAATTAAGTTATCAATGTTTTACTATTATGTTATTATTGATTTACTATTAAGTTATCAATAATTTACTACTAAATTATTAATGATTTACTATTATACTATTATACATTTGCTAATTTGTTATCATTGATTTACTATTGAGTTTTAGTGATTAGCTATTAAATTATCATTGATTTATTGCTAAGTTATTTATGATTTACTACTAAATTTATAATTTAATTACTTTTAAACTAAACTAAATTTACTATTATGCTATCACTAATTTACTACTAAGTTTTCATTGATTTACCACTAAATTATCAATGATTAACTATTAAGTTATCATTTTTTATGAAGTTATCATTAATTTACAACTATGTTATTATGCATTTACAACTATGTTATAATTGATTTATTATTAAGTTATTATGCTTTGACTATATTATTACTAATTTACTACTAAATTATAATTGATAAACTATTAAGTTATATCTCTAATTAACTATATTTATTATTGATTAACTATTAATTTACTGATGATTACTATTAAGTTATATTGATTTACTTTTAATTTTCAATTATTAATTACTACTTAGTTATAAATTATTTACTATTAAATTATCATTGATTTATTACTAAGCTATTTATGATTTATTACTAAATTTGTCAATTAATTACTACTCTTTTTATCTATCCCAATTAAATTGTCACAGTTAATTTTTTAGTTAAAATTTTTTAACTTTGACATCTATTATTTTCAATATTTTAATAAATTAAAAATTACAAAACATATATTTAGAAACCACTTCATTTAAAGTTTTTAAAATATTTTTTTATATTTTTATCAATAATAAATAAAAAATAATAGGTGATTAAAATTGAAAAAAAATTGACCAACAAAAATCAAAATGTGACAATTTTATTAGGATGGAGGGAATATTAAACTGAATCTTATTTATTATTAAGTTATCATTAATTTACTATTAAGTTATCATTGAATTATTACTAAGTTATCAATAATTAACTACTAAGTTATCATTTATTTTTTATTAAGTTATCTTTAATTTACTCATATGTGTTATATATTTACAATTATGTATAAATAATTTACTGTTAAATTATTTGTTATTTCTTATTATGTTATTATGTATTTATTATTATGTTATCATACACTATTTTTTTTAATTATGTACTACTAAATTATTATTTATTTACTATTAAGTTATTATTATTTTACTATTAAGTTATCCATAATTTATTATACAATTATCATTAATTTAGTATAAAGTTATTACTAATTTCGCCTAAATTATCATT
Source organism: Durio zibethinus (assembly GCF_002303985.1). Next base: position 3,637 of record NW_019168177.1, on the reverse strand, counting down.
AATTTATAACAAAATTATTAATAATTTGCTACTATGTTATAATTGATTTATCATTAAATCTTCTATAATTAATATAATTGTGAAAATTATATTAATAGGTGTAATATATTATAAACACTAAATTATTCATTTGTAGAAAAACTATTTTAAGCCTTTTGGCTGTATTGCTTGCATTAATTAGGGCTTGAATGACTTAACTAAAGAAAAATTATTTTAATAAGAAAATAAATAAAAAATAGATAATATTTTAATTTACAAAAAATATTAAATAAACATAAATAGAGATAATTTAATAAATTATTTCATTTTATATATAATATAGATATATATTAAACATTTTCTTAATTATAGATTGTCTTATTTAAGATAGGCTATAAAATCTAAAGTATTTATATGTTTGTGAGTAATCTAAATATTTAGCTAAAATTTAAATAATTATTTTATAGTAAAATTGACTAAATTCCAAGTGGAGCACTTTTTATGTATTAAAAGAAAAAAAATTAAATGTCACGTTATCATTTGTCATCCAACACATTTTTTTTAATCATTTTCATATATATTATGATAAGTTGACCCATTGAATAATAAAAAGACTAATTTAATAATTTTACGATTTACATGAAATATTAATTGATTCATTTGTTTTATTTTTGTATATATATAATTTAACATTATTAATTGAATTAAGTTATGATCTTAATTGTAAGATTATATAAATAAACATATTTTATTTCGCATCCTCATACTTCAAATTTTTTATTATGCAACTAATGAGTTTAATTGTAATTCTTCCTTTCTTTATGAATTGAAGAATTGGTTGGACATGCATGATTGGCATGCAGTGTATTATTAATAGGAGTGTAACAAATAAAAAAAATAATTTTTAATATTATTTAGAGTTTACACTTTTATATGTAGATATCATAGATGATACATGTATTTATCTATAATAAACACACTCATAAAGTACAAATAATTATTAAATAGATGCTTTCATGATAAGAGTACAAATTAATAATCATATACTTAAAGAATATAAACAAATAATTGAAAATAAACTATAACATTATCGATTCAAAGAATATAATAATTGGTTACAAAACTAACAAAGCTTTGATCATTCAAAAAAATACATACAATTAATCATGTGATTAAGATATTTTTCACTATCAAAATACAAAAATATTCTAGAGCATTCTTAATTGAAAAAAATAAATTTATATTATTCAAGGAAAAATTATAAAATATATTGATAGTAGAGTTTTTAAATTTCACAATTGAAATTAGTAACATAACACACATACCCTTTAAGCTTCAGAGTATATTAAAAAAGATTAATTGAAAAAATAATTGAGTGATATTAAAAAAAAAACCTAATTGAAAAAATAAGTGAGTGATGTGTTAATTTTTTAATCCATTTATGGAATTAAAAAAAACTCAACTAACATTATATCAAATAATTTCTCTTCTTCAAGATTAATGTTTCTTAACAATATTGATTATGGTTTCATAAAAATATCTTAAGTAAAAAATATTTGAAATTAAAAATAAAAAAATAATTATTGACTGAAATTAACTTTGATGTAATATAGAATCAATCTATAGAAGATAAAATAAAATCTAAGTTTAGTAACAATTCACATATACAAGAGATTATGTTCATAAAGCAAAGATTCATTTAGTCATTGTAACGTTAATACATTATAGTAAAATAAATCAACCATTGCAATCATTAAGCATATAAATTTATATTTATCATAAAAAATAAAAAAATTCAAACATACAAACTTACCACAATACATGTATTACTCTTTCTCAATAATATTTGGATAATTTAATTAATAATTTTGTATGAACTTTAATTCTAATTGATCTAAAATAAATAAATAAATAATATAAATATATTTAAGAACTCATGATATGTACTATTAATAATTTTGATAATTTAATTAATAATTTTGTATGAACTTTAATTTTAATTGATCTAAATTAAATAAATAAATAATATAAATATATTTAAGAACTCATGATATGTACTATTAAAGAAGATAAAGAGTAAATTAGGTTATATCTTGAAAAAGAAAAATTTATGTTTCATTTAAGATAAAATTAAATATTTTTGGAGCATAAACGTTATGATATAATAATTTAGACTAAAATAATGACTCATTGAGTAACAGAGGAAAGATTTTATCTATGTTTTGTTCAATATCAAAGACTCATAGTATGCCATAGCCCATAGGATGAAAAATATGTTTTATATGAATTTAATTGAATTATTACTTATGAAATTGAACAAAAAAAATCCTACAAAAAAAAGATAAGAGTAAATTTAGGTTAATTTTCGACAACATATCCAACATATCCCACAAATAAATTTTTAATGTAGTTTAATTTGATATAAATTCTATTCGTAAATTTTTAATTGATTTAAATTTAAATAACTAATGAATAAAAAGTTATATATTTAATGGCAAATAATCTTTATTAAATAAATAAATAAATAAATTTAAAAGTAAATTTGTTATTTTTTAAAATTCATAAAGATATTTATGCGATTCACTTTTAACACTTTTGGATTAATTTAAATAATTAACTAATAAATTATATATTTAATGGAAAATAATCTTTAATACATAAATAAAAAATACTAGAAATTTAAATGTAAATTTATTATTTCTTAAAATTTGTAAGAGTTTTTGTATCGTCACTTTTAATAGTTTTAGAATTCACACTTTTATATATAAATATATAAATATATATATATATATATATATGTATGTATATTGGATTATATGATATTTTTATAGTCAGATACAAGGTCAATTATAGATCTGTTTCTTTTTATGTTTTCTTGAAAATTTGGTTGTTTTTTATTTTTAATTTTTATTTCAATACATTAGCATAAGTAGATTGTTTTTTAAAAAGAAAATTCTCATATATTAAAAAGCTATTATATATTATTTAATTATTTTAAAATAAAACTAATTATGCAAAGTACATGCCAAAATAACCTAGTTCTCATAACAATAAGATTTAAATTCAACTTTAAGCACAAAGGCAAGAAAATCCAAGTTATATATTTTCCCTTTACATATTACAACGTTAAATAAGAACAAAACGCTAATAAAGATAGTTTGGCATTGTTTTCTATATTTTTTTGTTTCCAAAAATTTTGTTTTTCTATCGTGGTATTTTATTTTCAAAAAATAAAAAAGATAACTTGCTTGATAATTAATGTTGTTACCTATTTAAAACAAACACTTAAATTATTGTAAATATAACTTTTAAATAAAATTATATCATTTAAGTTATATTATTTACATAATATTAAATAATACTATCTGATAATATTTAATGACAATATTAAACATTATTATTTAAAAATATTATAATTATGCATAATATTAAACAATATAATTAGAAAATTTAATAAAATCAACATTAAAAATTAATAATTATAGTTTAAATTTTATTACATAATAATAATGTAAATTAATATAATTTAAGATTATATATCTTATATTAAAATTAATTAATATAATTATAAAACTATATTAAATACTATTATTTAATTTAGTTTTGAATAATATTAAATTTTTTATATAACAGAATAATCTTAATAATATATTAAAAA
>NW_019168176.1:0-27878 GCF_002303985.1 Durio zibethinus | reverse complement strand
GAAATTCGAATAATAATTCTTAAAAAATTTTTAAGAAATTTTCTTTTAATGTTATTAGCGTATTAGAATATTTTAAGAACTTTTCAATAATAAGGTTCATTTTTCAAATAGGAGTAACAATGATATTTTTAAAAAGAGTGAACATTTTTATAAAAAAAAGGAAAATGTGATTAATAAAAAAAAGAACAAAATTATGACTATAAAAGAGAATTAAGGAAATTATTTTTAAATATTAAAATTATGATATTTTTGTCAATATGAAAGGATAACATGTGATTAATTGATGTAGGTTTTAAAATGGACGTTATGATGGTACTAATTTTTTTTCACATTAACTATACTTTTGAATCTGAATTATTTTTCAGATCAAAAAATATCTTTTTAATAAATTTTAATTAGTTTTGAAATTTTATTAAAAGTATAAGTTTTATTAGATTGTCAATCACACTTAACCAAAAATATTGGTGATGATTTTTTGTATTTTTTTAAAATTGTTTAACGGTCCTAAAACTTTTATGATATCATATTGAACATTTTATTATAATTTAGAGACCATCTGTGACATTAAATTTTTTTTCTTTGATACAATGATTAGGTTTTTTGAATTATATATTTTGAAAGTTAAAATGGCATGTCGACATTTTCTTTGGGTGCAGCCTTATAGCCTTATATTTTAGTATGTCATGTGGCCTAAAAATTCCACTTCAATGTCAATTTTTTTTAAAATTCAATAAAAAAAATATAACCGAAGTGAATGCTACATCATCAAGATCAATGATTATATCAATATACTTAATAGAGAATAATTATAGAGTTATCAATTGAATTTACATTAGCAAATCACAAAATGAAAGGATTCAATTTTTATAAATTATATTGAAGGAATTAAATTTCAAATTTTGAATGAATACATGTACTAATTGATAACTCTAGTATATTAGATGGTTTTAGCCCAGACCTCCAATTCTCTAGATTGAGGTTAGACTTGCCTTAATTTAGGAATAGTCTGTTGTTCTCTGAGCCCATGCTTCATGTTTTTCTTTTCTTTTCTTTTTATAGTATTAGCAAGGTTGTTAATATTGTACTGAATAATGTTTTGATTTTTTAAAAAAATATGATATATGTCAGTACCAATTATTTTGGCATTATATTTTGAAATTTTCAATCTAGTACAAATATGTTTATAAATATGGATGAACTTATACATTATTATGCTATTAATAATTTACAAAATAAATATGCAAATATCTTCAAAAATCAAATAAATAAGTTTAAAAGCATAAGAAATAATATCATAAAATTTTCATGATATTTTTAAATACTTAATTTGATCATATGATATTTAAATAAGTATTTTTTTCATGTAAATATTAAAATAAAAACAAAGAGACGAAAAATTAACTAAAGCTTTATGATTGTTAAACTTTATAAAGAGAGTATGATTACATTTTTTAAAGAAATTAAAATATTTATAAACTTTGATTTGAAAAAAAAAAAGTATAAAAAAAAGTTAAAACAAAAAATAAAGAAACTCAACTTTTAAAAGCTATTTTGTCAATTGATTTTATTTTTGTTAAGTTAAAAATAATTAAACAACAAAAGATAAGTTAAAAATTATAAAATATATTTCATATTTTCGTTCTAATCAAAATATGCTATTCTATTGAAATTCATCGAAACCAATCAAAATTAATAAAAATAATTAGTATTACCCAATATTAAATTTAGTATGAAAAATTATTTTTAAATATATCATATTTTGGTATAACTGGAACATATGAATTAGTACGATCGATACTGAAACGAAGTTAATAACTTTGGTATCTAGCCAAAAGTTTCATATATAGGAATATTAGATATTCATTCAAACTTAAATTGATTATTTACTTTTCTGTTTCTTATTCAATTTAAAGATTTAAAACTTAGATTAAAGAGAAAATCATGTTACAATTTTATGATTATCTTAATCGGCAATTTTTATATATAAAAAAAAAAGCAATTTAAAGTGAATAAAGAAATAAGTGTTGGGCCAAAAAAGCAGCCAAAGTTTACAAACATGGTTTTTATGAGAAATTGTAGGGACGGTATCAGTTTAGATTAAATTAGATTCGGTTTAATTTTTTTGATATTATATAATATTATGAATTTTTAAAATTTGATCTAAATTTGAATCAAATTTTTATATGAATCAAATTTTATCGGTTCAATATAGTTTATTGGTTTTTAAATTTAAATTGTTTATTTTTTATATTATTTTAATATAAAATTTTAATATATTTAAATAGATTTTGATATAAAATTATTATTTTTATTTATAAAAATTTAAAAAATATATAAAAACTAAGAAAATATATAATTTGATTTGGTTCAAATTTTTTTTGGTATTTCACCTTCCAATTTTAAATTTAATCAGAACTTAATATATACATTTAATATCTAAACTTAATCCAAACTAATTAAAAAAAAATCAATCTAAACTAAATTGAATACTATGATTTCAAATTGATTTTTGATTTTTTCTTTTTTTTTTCTTACCCCTAAGAAATTGGAGGAAGGTGATCAAGGTCTCTAAACACTAGTCATTCGATCAAAATTTATGAAAGGGACATCTTGCAATCGGTGAAGAAGTCAGGATTTCTCATACGTGGAGAAGTATATATAGGAGTAAAGAGGTGGTCAAAAAAAGATGCTCTAAATTGATTTTTAGTGGCAAGAAGACAGCCTTTTGGTCGGATAAATGGTGGAGAAGCCTTTGTCCGAGGTCATTACCAATCTATGTCAGTTGAGGTGGAAATGATAACGGCGGTTGGGATTGGTCCAAGTTGAATTTTTAATCCGCTGAGATTGCTCATCAGTTGACGTTAATGCCTGTGGATCTCAGAAAAGAGGACCAAGTTATTTAGGGTGCCTTTTCTAGTGGCTGGTTTTTGGTCAAATCTGCTTTCATTTCTACATAATCTGTCTCTTCTAATGGCTTGTTTTCGGTCAAAATATTGTTGCCGACGTGTGATTGTAGTGTCGGAGTTACTTCTTGCAGTGCAGAAGATTTTGCAGCCGTTACAAGACAAGTATCCAATGTATCATGTGATATCTACTTACTAACAAATTTTGAAAAGAGAATGACAGTATCTAGTTGTTCATTAGGAAATTTTTGTGCTGATTATTTAGCAAGTTCAGCACGCTTGGGTGAGTTTGGAATTGTTAGACTTTTTAACTTCTTAAAATAATTAGTTTTGATTGATGCAAAATGATGATGCAGGGATAGCCAGACCAAGAGCTTTAGTAGGTAATCAATTTGGGTTCGACCTTAAATTGTTTTCATGATCGCTTAATCTTTGTTAAGACTACCCTTTTTTGGCCCAAATCCTTAGTTAAAACTTTAATCAAACAGGCTTCCTGGCCTTGAAGGTTCCAACACAAAATAAACAAGTCCAGTTAGTCGCAAAATTTATGGGAGATGGGCTTGATTTGAACCCTCTTTTCCCCCGAAATTTTATCGAGGAGTGAGGGCCAGATTGAACTGGAATGTTAAGTTGTTTTTTCAGCTTCCATCAAACTTTTCTTTCATCAAGGGTAAAATTAAGTTTATCATAATTTATCTGCTATACTGTTAAGTGTGCTAGGTAAAATTGGAAGGTTTGGTGGAACTTAATTGAGTTGATCAACATCAAATGAACTGGCTAGATTGAGAAGTCTCGTTCTTGTTTGGGCTATGTATAAATTGCGAGTTAAATAGACTGAATTTTAAATTGATTGCTTGATAGCTACAGCCCTACAGATCCCTATTACTCTTATTTTTATAAAATACATAGATTATAGAAGTACGTTAAATTGTTATTATAAGAAACTTACAAAAAAATATATATTACTGTGAATTAATAACATGATAGTTATGTAAAAAAGAAATTAATATTTATAAAATTATATCATATATCAACAAATCAATAAATTTATTCAATCAAAATTTTATTGATACATAAATTAAAAATAAAAACTTGATTTTTAATTATTCAAAATCAATAACTTATACTTTTACATAGTATCAAAGCATAAAAAATTCAAAATAAAATATACTAAAAATTTTGATTTGAACCATGATATTTACAATATTCAATAAATGTGTTTAAAATAAATTATATTATATTAAACATTAATTATATTTATATAAAAATAATTTTATTCATAAATATCATAAATTTTATAAATAATTAAATTCATATAATTTAGATTTGGTTCATAATTATTTGTATTATTTAATAATATATATGAATTTAGACTCAAAATGACTTTTTATTTTGATTTTTATTTCCTTGTGCTTGCTTTGGTCTCCTTGAACCTAGGTTATTTGTGTTTTTAGTCTTTAACTTTTCGATTCTGAATTTTTTTTCAAACCATTTTTTTCTTTTCGGTTTCATTTTGGATGATTCCCTTTTTTTTTTTCTTCAAAATTTCCAATTCCCTTTCCAGAAAGTTTTTATCCGAATCTCCCCCTGATTTTCTTTGAATCCAATTTTTCATTGTCTTTTTTTTTTTTTTTTCGATTTTTCGATTTTTCATTTTGTTTATTTTTTATTGTTATTAAAACAAACATTAATAAATAAAAAATAAAATAATTAAACACACCAAATTTTGTGGGGCACGAGCCCAATTTGCAATGAAAATAGCCCAATGAACAAATGTAACTCAAGAATCAAAAGCAACTGTCAAAACCCAATTAGTAAATTTAGAAAAAAAAAAAAAAAAAAAAAAAAACGCATTTGCCAATTATAGATTCAAAAGTCTAATTAAAATCTCAAAGCCCAAAAATGTATTAACAATTTAGGTTCAAAAACAAGTCTCGATAGCCAATGAAAAAATCCCTAAGATACAATTTATGAATTTTAAATTTCAAAAATTGAGTTTTAAATCGATTCAATAAAATATGATTATGAACTCGAATACCTGAATATAATCATAAATCCAAATTAAAATAAACTTGATTTAATGTCAATAAAAAATTGTCAAATAAAAATTGACTTAAATTTTTAAAAAAATTTCAAACAAAATTAAGTGTTTATATGCACGAGGGTATTGTGCACTCTTTAGATGGTGTGGTCTATGTTTCTAAGATATGTAAGAATTTAATATCGTTGAGCATGTTAGAGTCTCAGGGATATGAGTATTCTGCCAATGATGGAGTGGTAAAAGTCACATGATGCTACATTGTCATGATAAAAGAGAATTTGTATAATGTTTTGCATCGTCCAGAAAGTGAGCCCTCAAAGGGATGGGAACAGCGCCCAAAGATTGAGAGCTACCAGAGTCAAATTTCAGTCATTGAGGAGGTGATGAAAAATTCACATGGTGTAGACGATTGTGAGACGATTGTGAGAGGACAAATAATCTTGCCAGCACTGGTGAATTGGAGAAAGTCATCTAGGTCCCTCTACAAAATCAACTAGTGCTGAGTATCGGACTATGCTTGATTCGTTATCTATAGTCGGGAATGCCGATGGTTTGAAGTGTCAAGTGCTTGAAGAGTTTAAGGGTGTTGAAAAGTAGATGGAATTGGAGAGTTGCTATATATTGGGTGCGAGGTAGCTTAAAAAATTTGAAATTAAGCTACAAGTAGAGATTTATTAGTTTTAATTTGTTTAGAATTCAATATCTTAGTGTTTATCCCACATCAGCTTTTTAATCCTTTTCTATTTTGGAAATTTTTATCACTATAAAAGTAATTCTATACAATCTAGTTTCACTAAAATAGTTTAACCCCGTTGGTAATTGAATAAATTTATTTATATACCGGTCAATCCTTTTGTTAATTACCACGTTAAAAGAGTGAGAAAGAAAAACCAAGAATATTGATTATCCAATTTTTTTTTTTTAAATGAAGAATTGTCAATAAAACAAATTCATAACATCGTGAAATATAGATCTAACAACATCGATAAATGTATGCTTTGAGTATCTAAAATACTAAAATTTAGAATACAGTGGATTCTGGAAGGGAACCAAAACACTAAGTTCTTTTATTAGATGGTGAAAGCTAAGCATAAAACTGAGTACAAACAGAGTACTAATGGATGTCGAAGGGAAAAAAACTAGATACCTCTGATCAGACCACACATGAAGCCATCTCGTTCTTTCAGAAGTTACTTGGAACAGCTGATCGAGAAGTTACAAGCTGCTTAGAAGGTTTGTTGACAGAACTACTGCGAGTATCAATAACTGATGAAGTACGGGCTACACTAGTAAGGTAGGTATCCAGGGTAAGATGAAAGATACTATGTTTCTCACTTAATAGTGAAAAAGCTCCAGGGCCTGATGAATTAGGATTAGTATTCAAATATAACCGCAATTTTTTATACAAAATGAATTTAAACTAAATCAGTGTATATTCTTTTATTTTTATGTAAATAAATACAGAAACTTTTAAAATTAATATAATTAAATAAAATTTTGTTAAATTAGATTAACCGCCGTTAGTCTTAGACACATTATCTAATATAGATGATGATCTGTAATTTTCAGTCCACAATGACAGATTACATGGCATTTTTTACTGAAGCAATGGAAAAAAGGGGAGATTCACAAAAACAACAAATTTTGGGGTTTTCACAGACAAAAAAACCACTAGCACCCCATTACCAAACACCCCATTCACCGTAGAACAAACCATCACCAAAACAAAAATTGACACTAGCTGGAATTGGAGGAAAATTCTTCAACTTAGATAGATGGCAAAGAAGTTTGTCAGTAGGAGAATGGAGTTGAGATTTGGCCATATCAAAGGAATTCCTATTCAGCAGTACTTGTAAGGGAGGAAATTAGGCCAAAACAAGAGAAGGAGTGGTGGCACAAACTTATATGGTTCCAATACCATATTCCAATACACACATTGATAGCTTGGATGGCCATACTTAACAAACTCCCCACTGCAGATAGGTTGAGAGCTTGGGAAATAGAGGTTGAAGGAATATGCTGTCTATGTAAATGTGTAGAGGAGTTCAGGATTTATGTTTTCTTTGGATGTGACTATACAAAACAAGTTTGGTTAGAAGGTTCTTCGGCTATGTAGAACCAGCAGGGAGTAAGGACTTGGGCTACAGAGTTAAATTGGGCAGAAAGAGTTAATTTATTTTAAATGAATAAACATTCATTTAAAATAAATTAACATTAGTAAAAACACCAAATTGAAGATCAAGTATAATTAAATGTCCTCTTTATAGCAATTTTGACCTGTTATTAAGGATTATTGGGAGTATTTATTCGGTATTCGAAAAGAAAATATATCCTAATCAATTAAAAATTAAATTTTACGTATATTTTTATTTTTAAATTTGATTTTTTAATTATTATTAATTAGTTTCAAAATAAACATTTAAAAAAAAAATCTATCTCATCAAATTTTGATTGGATTGTGAAAAGTAGTTTGAAATTTGGTGTAAAACAAAAGTAATTAGCACAACGACATGATATCATCGAGTGCTTAGCACACTACCTTTGAGAAAGAATAAAAAATGGACATAGAAATGCAGAAGATTCCAACTGTGCCCACAAGTGGCCCAGACAACACATTTCATACCTTGTCATCATTCGTAAACATGCTGGTTTAGCACATCATTTGAGCTTTGCTTCCTAATTTGTATCGTTTTTAAGGACAAAGCCAACTTTTTAGTCTTTGTTCTTGTCGGTGTGATTGCTGGTGCTAGAGACATTGATGCATTTCAGGGATAATAAATACTAAAATCAGTGTTAATTAATTAACTCAAACAAAATTATTTATATCGTGCTAGCGCCAATAAAATTTTGGTTTAATAATAAAGAGAAAGTTTTAAAATAAAAAAGTATTAAGTTCAAATCTTGAATTTAATTATTTAGTTATAGTTTAATTAATTAATTAATTAATTAATAATTATAATATAATATAATAATTAATTATTCAGTTAATTATATAGATATAATATTTCATTATGATTATAATTTAAAATAAATTTTATTTTGAATTCAAGATTTTTAAATCTAAGTTTTGAGTTTAAACTTCTAGAGTTTTTTTTTTTTTTTTTATAAATAAGATAAACTTTTTATGTAATAATTTGTAAGTTAATTTTTTACACATCATAAATGAAAATTTTGAATTTTAAAAATAAGATGAATTCAAAATTTAATTCAATAAATTTACATAATTAATTTTATTTTAGCTGAACATGACATAATTTTTCAAAATTATATTCTTTGTATTTATAAATTTTGGACATCTCATGCTATCTCTTGAGCATTGGAATTAGTTTTCATTCGTAAATCGCACAAATTGTCCCAAGGTAAAAACTTGATGCCTCCTATGTCTTATAGCCGGAACATGCCACCATTAAGTCGTCTAACACAATGTAACTTGGCCATGGAACTCTTTCTCTCCACATGGCTAAAAGCTGTAGCTACAAAAATGTACAAATCCATTAATTTTCGTCCATTTATTTTATTTAATTTTTTCGTTAAAGAATCTGAGAAGAAATAGATTGCTCCAACCCTCCGGATTAGAACGCAGATATTGAGATTGAGATTACTTCATCATTTAATTATAGCATCAAGTTAATCTCTACAGATAAGGATCGAATTCAAGATTCTTTTATGGTCACGGATGACATTACCAACTGAACCAATTTAACTTGGTTTCAGTGGTGGTGCACATGATAACCAGAGGGGGCAATCCCCCAAGAATGTTCAAAGTTATATATATACATACATATATATATATATATATGGTAATATGTGAATTTTTTTAGATGTATCTTTCAAAATAAATAAATAACACATTCGAAATATAATATTTTTAATTAATTTTTATTTTTAAATTTTTAATTCATTGAATCTTCAAAAAAAATTTAAAAATATCAAAATTCTTCTCAAGATTTAATATTTAAACTTTATCTTATATAAGAATAAAAAAATCTATATGAATAATCGGAAAAGTTCAACTTACAACAATGTAAAATTAAAAAAAAAATTTATATTTTTTAATTTTTAATTTTAATAAATCTAAGGGATAAAAGAAATAAATGAAAAAGTGAAAAAAATGGTTTGATCTCATTCATTGGATCCACTAAAATAAACGACTACAAAAAAATTTTAAATTTTTTTTATATAAGTTGACCCTTCTCATGAATAATAATTTTTAAATTTAATATATGTTAGTAAGTTGTGAGGATTTTTTTTTATTACATCACGAGGGTAAAATCCTAGTATAAATAAAAAAAAAAAGGAGAGATTTGGTTCGAAACCAGACCCTTCATGTCTCCTCAGATGCCTTTAACTATTAAATTAAAGGCTTTGAGACAATTGTGAGGATTTTTTTTTATATAAAATGAATTACTTACTTTTTTTTTTATAGTGTCAACAAAAAGGTTTAGCCTATTTTGATTTGGGATTGTGTAATTCTAAGTTCTACTCAATTAGAAATTATGCACTAATCATTAAGTTAAATATTCGAGTGTGAATAGATTAAATACTTTAATAATAAAAATAACATAGTAAAATATATAGGTTATATTAGGTACTTAAGATTATGATAAAATAAGATAATATAAGATTATAAATAGAATTAGATTAAATATATCATTTTATTTTATATTTGATGTATGTAAAGATTATGATAAAATAATTTATAGATTTGTTAAAATTATCTTTCTTTAAATTTTATATAATTTAAATTATTGACATAATTTTTAAAGATATAATTAAATATATAAATTTAATTTTATGAATTAAAAATAATTTTTTTTATTTGGAGAAGATTGATTAAAGTCTATGCCAAAAGGATGTAAAATCTAGTGTGATTTTTTCTCTTTGCATGACAAGATGGCGTAAAATTCACATCAAGTTCACGCAAATGACAAGCTACCAAAATGGGCATATTTTGATCGTGGAGAGCACAACAAAAATGCAGCAAATAGTTTTAAAAAAAGTTTAAAAAAAATAAAAGAAAAATAAAAACCATGGGAATGAAAAATCCCGCGTGAAGAGCTGACTTTTATTATTACCTTGCAAGTTATAACTGACCTTGAAAAAAAAGTTTTCCCTTCATAGAGAAATGAGAAAAACCATCCAACTACTGCCAAGTTGACTGCCAATCGGCCAATAATGGCCAATCATGACACGCTTTTTTTAAATGGTCAATTTGTTGGTGAGCTTGCTGATAGTGATTTGTTGTCTTCATAAAAGCATCCGCCCCTTTTATCTCCCTTTTAGATTTTTTATTTTTCTTATTAGCAAATTTTAGTTTCAGTTGCCTTTTCATTCCCATCCCATTTTCCACTTTTAAGTACAAACGTGTCTTCCCAGGTCAGAAAGGCTTGAACTTGATCAATTGTTTGGCCAAAAAAATGGTTTTTTTGAACTGGGTATTTGAGATTCTGATTCTTTAAGGAGCATCAGGAATTGGGTTTTGCAGTTGCAGATTTTGGTTCATCCTGATAAATTTAGAACTGGGTATTTGTTATTGGAGATTATTCTATTCATCTGAGGCAGTGAAGATTCTGGAGATTGCAGATGTTTATTTGATGGGAATTTGGCTGTGAAGGATTGGAATCTTTATTTATTTGGTTTTTTTTTTTCCCTTTCAACGAGAAGAGTTTGTAATTCTTTGTTGTATGGTTGTGTATGCTTGTTGGGTTCTTTCCTGAAAATCACGAGATCATTTACTAATCCATAAAACAGTCACATCTGGATTATTTTTCTTTATAAGTGGTTGCAAACAAGGTTTTTGTTTTCTTTCTTTTTAAGTTCTTAATGATTTGTCTAAGTGATAAAGAACTGTCAACAGGAATTCTTCTCTCAATCCAAGAAAGTGAGATAGTGACAGTTACAACTTCTCTCAGATGTTTGTGGGAGGGTTTCATCGTTGGTTGTTATTAGTTAGGTAGATGTTAAGGAAATCTTGGGCAGAAAATAAGGATTGTTCTATTTTTTTTCCTCATATTATCTATTTCGCAAGATTTGAGTGGTTTAAGGATTAGGATTTAGGAGTCTTTTGTCATGCTCCATTATTGAAGTTGAGGGACTTTCTAGGCCTTTAGAACAAACTTGTGATAAAAAAAGCTTACCTTTGGTCATCAATGGGATTTCTAAGCCTTGTGGGAAATTCCTTTGGATGTTCTGCGTCTGGGGAACGCTTAGTTTCCGCAGCAAGAGATGGTGATCTTCAAGAAGCCAAGGCTTTATTGGAATACAATCCAAGGCTTGCAAGGTATTCAACTTTTGGAGTTCGCAATTCGCCTCTCCATTATTCTGCTGCTCAGGGGCATCATGAGGTATCCAATAGCTTAAATTTAAGCCAGCAAAAATTTCTTGCAAATTAATCATAATGGTCTTTATTTTTTTTTTTTAAATTATCAGATAGTTTCACTCTTGCTAGAGTCTGGAGTAGATATTAATCTGAGGAACTATCGGGGTCAGGTAATTCAATTTTTTATTATCTTACTGAAATTTGTGTTTTTTTTTCCCATCCATGTGGCTTTTGGGGTTTTCTAGACTTATTTTAATTTAGGTTTCATGGGTTACTATTGTTTGTTTTAAGTTTTGTTTTTTAACTGTGATGAACAGACTGCTCTGATGCAAGCTTGTCAATATGGCCACTGGGAAGTTGTTCAGACTCTGATTCTTTTTTGGGGCCAATGTAAGACAGTTGCTTGCAAGTTTAGTTTCCTTTATTGCAACAGATCTGTATGGTTTACAAACTTGAGTGGAATAGGATCATGACTAGTTAGGTTTGTGCTGAGGTGGTTCTTAGATTCACAGAGCAGATTATCTTAATGGGGGTACTGCGCTCCACTTGGCTGCCTTGAATGGTCATTCCCGATGCATAAGGCTCCTTCTTGCAGATTATATTCCTAGCATCCCCAATTGTTGGAATATATTAAGGAAGAAATCAAAAAATAAAGAATCTACTTCAGAATTTGATGAGAGGTAAATTTATATGAATCCTCTTTATTTTTTCTTATATCTACTTTTCTGTTTTCATTCATTCTTGTTTCATCTTGATCTTCCAGTGCTCTCTGTGAGGTAATCAATAGACCTGCTGATGGAGGCGTCACTGCTCTTCATATGGCAGCATTGAATGGGCATGTTGAAAGTATTCAGTTGCTCCTGGATTTGGGAGCTTCTGTTAGTGAGGTGACTGTGGAAGATGGAACAACAATTGATCTAATAGGTAATTCAGAGGTGTTGATTACCATATCCTTGCTTGTTTCACAGTCTAATGCTTTTGCAGCTAATTGTAATCTAGCTATAACAGCAAAATCATTTTTTGCTGGCTGTTTAATTGTGCATTGCTCTTTTCTTATGTCCATCAGAGTCCCCTCCTCCCCCCTCCTTTTCTCTCCTGCCTCAGTTTTCTTTGTTCAATAGTTGTTGTACCTCACTTGCTCTTCTTTTTTCCCTTCTTTTCCGTTTTGTCTTTCTTTTTTTCCAAGCTGCTAGGCCATGTCAATATCTGGCTGGATTTCCTGTCTGTTGGTAGTTTGGTGCACTTCTTCTGCCTATCTGCTAAGAATTTGTACATAAACACTGTCAGCAGTTAGTTCCACCTATGGCATTTTTATATTCATTAGTAGAGCCTAATAAACAATGCGATCAGACTCTAGGGCGTTTTAGGTGATCATATAGAACATTATGGTTTATGGATATGAAAACTTCAAATTGTATTGAAATAGAAAATTTTCCCTCCTGCACCCCTAGTTTTCTCCTTTTTGTTTTCTTGATATTACCATTATTTTCTCCTAAAAACAATACAACAGCATCACTACATTCGCCACCTTGCAGGTGCAGGGAGCACTGCTCTTCACTATGCTGCTTGTGATGGAAATGCACAATGCTGTCAGGTATGTTCTTAGTCTCTGCAGCATCACAGCCATAGAAAAGAAGGGGAAAATGCAACAAGAAGAAACTAAATCATCTATCAGTATCATTCATGCTGAAGATTTCTTTTTTATTCCAATTTTTAATTTGATGTATGGTGGTTCAGATTTTGATAGCCAGGGGTGCCAGTGTTACTGCTACAAATGCAAATGGGTATGTTACTGTGACTCTTATTATGTTTGAATGTTATGCTTCATTTGTTACTTTTAGCAATGGTATTTTCATTTGGAAAAAAAAATGCATAAATTGCGTTTTTGAGGCTAAAAGCTTGGATTGTAGCTTCTGCTAAAATGCACAAGTAACTAAAAATATGTTTTTGTTTCTCAAAAGTAAAATGCTAGAATAAAAATTATACTAAACTGCTGCCTTGATAAGAGTGGCTACTACAAGGTGGAAAGCCTTTAAGCACAAGTGGTTATCTATTGGCATCTTGATTGGAATTTTGGAGCACGTAATGACATAACTGCTATTTTGAATGGTCTTTAAAAGATAGACTGAAGGTTTTCAGAGTTTAATTATCTTCCTGCTCTCTCTCCCCTTCTCACTCCCTCCCTAAGGAATTCTTTTCTTTTCTGTGTCTCTCTTGAGTCTCTCTTTCTGACCTGCAGACCAATTTTTTGCAGTTATGGGTTACAAAGATATGAGGATTAGAAAGAAGCAAGACTAAGACAGTGTGCCAAAAAAATGCTAACCGGAAGGTTAAAAATATTTACCCAAGGCTAGTGAAACTTGCCATGTGGTGGAGTTTTCTCCATAGTTTGCAACTAGAGTGGTTATATTGAGGAAATATACATTTTGATTAATGAGGCAAAGGATCTATGTTTCACCATGCGTGATTATGCTTGTTCCTCCTAAACATGTTTCATTGTTAAAATATCTCCTGATAGGTGTATATTTTATGTCTGTGGTGGTCATTTTTCATTTTTTGTGGTAAAACTATGATGTCATTTAAAAAGGAAGGTGTGATGCAATATTTAATCTGACCTATAGGATTTAGTTTGTACCATCTTAAAAGTTTCACCCTGTCATATTGTGATTACACCATAAAACCTATGGCATGTAGAATTTTTTCATATATTTTGATGAAAATTGCAGTTCATTGGCAACTGTGATTAATCAAAAGCTGAAATCCTATTATAAAATTAACCTTTGGAACATAACAAGTGAGATGCCTGGATGTCACATTATTGTTTGCTGCTTCATGAAGCTCATTGAGATAACCTTTTTTTATATGTTGTTATTACTTTTCTAAACCTTGCCTTTATTTATAATCAGATGTTACTTATTCTTGTTTTTCAATTATTACCTCAAGGTGGACTCCCTTAATGGTCGCCCGTTCATGGTGTAAAAGTTGGCTTGAGGAAATCCTTAGCACTCAGCCTGAAGGCCAGTCACAAGCTCTTCCTTCACCCTTTTTATCTCTTCCCCTTATGAGCATTGTTAAAATTGCTAGGTGAGTGAAACTGTGCTATCTGTTCCTATTTAACGTTGTTGCATCAATTCTGTGCCGTAGACTCTTGTATAACCTTGTAGAGACTTTTAGTTTTTGCATTTGATATGTCAATCTACGAACTTCAATCTTAAAGACTGCAGTTTGTTAATTTTCTAGCTCATTAGGTTGGAGTGCTCATACTTGGTCAGAAATAGAGACCAAGGTATTTGCTATCACCAATCACTCAAATTATACTGCTGGCTATTGGGCCAAGTTCTTGGTTTCCTTTATATCTGGTAGACAGGAGTTTTACTTCTGTGGAAACTGTCAGCATGTTAGACTGAAGTGGCAGGAGTCTGCTTCTGGACATTATGTTAAGTGCTAACTTAATGATGTTTCTTTGGGAGAGATAAAGGTAGACGGAGTATGTCTCTTTTAGTGAGGTGGAAGTGGAAGAGAGGTACAGGATGATGCTTAGTAATGGAAGCACAACAAGATTTGGGGAAAGACACTCGAGCAGATGCACTTGGTATCTATAGTTTAAACAATACTAGCTCAACAAGTGCTTCAACATTATTGAATTTTGGTAACTGGTAACAACTAACACATTTCTGCAGAATATCACCTATCAATAGTGGAATTTTTTTCTCTGTGATTTAGGTCAGCCAATGATAAGTTAGTTTTTAGATTATATTCTAAATACTGCATGATATTGTCTAGAATGCTTTATGCTTCTGCTATGAGGTTTTTAAGTCATTGGCTTTCAAATCAGCTCTGAGATTATATTCTTGGTTGCGATCAATTTCCAGGCCTCTTAAACTAGATCAACTTCTTCCATGAAATTTTAGAACAAAATGCTGCTGATTGTCTATTTTTACCTCATGTACTATGAAGTGTTTCCTTCACTTTATTTACTCCTTGCCTGTTCCCCTTTTAATTTTCGAGCTATTTAAAACCCAACGTGATCGACATACAAACATGAATTGTAGAAAGGCTTTAGCATCTGTCTCCCAAAGTTTGCTGACAAATATCTTTTGCCTCACAGTAATTGCCTAGTTTTGTTTTTTTGCTTTAATATCTATAGTAATTTTAAAACAAAATGAAAGGAACAAAAAAGAAAAAAAGATTGGCGAGTTTCATTTTTTTTTATTATGTGGTATATATCTATTAAGCATTATGCAATATTAAATTATACTTTTCTTAAAAAGAGTGAAAAGTTTGAATTCAAGAATTTGTGTTACAATTAAGGGGATTCAAAGTGTTAATATATATATATATATATATATATATATATATGAAACTGGCTAGATCTACGTTGTCTTTAGATTTTGCATTAGTTGGATTTAGATTTGCTTTAAGTCCTGAATTAAAATTAAATCATTGGGTTTTCACTTTTTGTTGCCTTATTTTATATTACATGGCATACTTTCAATTTAAAATAACATTGTAACTGATCACCAAGTGACATGTCATTAAGAGGTTTCTTTTTGATGGTGCTACACTCGTAGTGAAATGGAATTTTAAGTTAGTTTCACAGATTTCTTTTCAGATAGTCTAGGCATCAGTTGATTGGTTAAAAGCCACATAATCGCTCCTAACTTATGGTGTCAGTTAAATGACTTAAAAAAAGCCACATTGAACAACAATAAAAGATAATTCATGTATCAAGTTGAAAAAATCAACAGTCTCTGTGTTGAGGTATAAAATTAACTAGTTTGAGAGTCATTTCTGTATTTATCCCTTCTTAGCTTATATATATTGCTATATTGAGATACAATGTCTGAGTAGTAACTCCCTGCTGCACAAAATTATGCTTTATGTTCTCATTAAGTAACCTGTTTTGATTGCGTTTAGCTGTTCAAATCAAATCTGGGGTGAAGTTGGCCTATGCTGTTGAACGGTGATCCCTATCTAGAAAAAGAGCAGGAATTTTGGCAATAAATAACTTAATGTTGCTGCTTCTTGCAATTGATAAGAGAATAAAACTATATTGGATAAAAACATAATGTTTTCAGCCTAGTTCTTTTCAAACCTTTTGATTTAACAATTGCTTATACATTCACAGAAAGATAAACGCAGGAAAATGGATATATGTATGGACATGCGTTTGTTAAGTATGTGCTGCCAATGAGCATGTATTTAGAATATTAAGGCTACTGGATGTCACCATCAATTTTTCTGCCGAAAAACTTGGTTACATATCAAATGAACTAAAGCTTTTCTCCCTTCTTTGTCCTGTCAAGAGAATGTGGATGGAGGACTGATGATTCCTTACCCTCATGCCAAGATCCATGTGCTGTATGTCTGGAGAGGAAGTGCATGGTGGCTGTCGAAGGTAACTTAATTTATCTTTAAATGTAACAAATCTTGCTACAACATATATATCTGTTTAAGCGGCTAGCATCAACGTAATCTATGGGATATATGCATTGAAATGGGTATTATTGGTAAGGAGTGTTTGATGTTAACTATGATTATTGTGTGTGCTGCTGTATCAGAATCTTTTTTATTTATCATCCATATTGTACCCAGGAAGATGAAGGGATGAAAATCTTTCACCGAATTTCTAATATTAAAATTACATATTATTACACATGTTCATTAATTTGTCTTAGACACACACATGCATAGAAACTTTTTTCTACATGCACAAACCGAGGCCTTGGATGGGCTCATGCTTTTAAGTAGTGAGGTTGAGATGAAATAAGTGATGATTTCACCAGTGTGTAGGCTATATTGTTGCAATTATAAATTTGTGATGGTATGGATTTGACGTAAGTTTCAGCCATATAGGTTAATTGAAGTGGTGTTACATATGTTTTAGAGAAGTAGTGGCAGTGATGATTTGCTAGGTACTGATACTAACACACCTATTCAGTGGAAGGGGAGGAAAGAGCTGGAAAGGACAGAGACATATTTATGCTAAAAGGCAATTCTGTATTTTTTTAGATTTGAGATTAAGATTTGTGATATTCTTTTGTGAACATTCTGCGCCAGTTATTTTGAACTAGTAAAACATATAGCATGAACCATCTCATTATTGAGACATGTAAATCAGGTTATAAGTGTCCATGATGCAGGTTGTGATCACGAATTCTGCACACAATGTGCCTTATACCTCTGTTCTACAAATAACACCTCAAATGTTGCTCAAGGTCCAACAGGCTCAATTGCCTGTCCTCTTTGCCGGCATGGGATAGTATCATTTGTCAAGCTCCCAGGAACAAAAGCAACAGTTAAGGCAGTTGCAAGAACAAGTCTGTCCCTATCTTTCTGCACATGTTCTAGTGAGATACCAGAGTCAACTTCAATGACAACCCCGCTTTGCAAGCCTGAGGTCCATTGCACACGAATTTCTCCCTTTGGGTCTTCGTTACGCAGCATAAGCTGCCAGACTTTCCCATCAATGAAAATCCACTCCAGCCTTTGCATGGGAGCTCCAAGCACTAGTCCTTTAGTTCCCTGTTATGCTGACCGGAATCTGCGAAATCACTTGGCTATGTGCTCAAGATCGGGCTTAAGACGCTCAGCTTCTGAGGGCCGAAGGTCATGGTTTTCGGCTCTTAATCAATGTGTACCTACGGGCAGTGGGTGCTGAATTTTTTTCTAATATCCCATATCATGGATAATATTCTCCTTTATTTGTAATTGTAATATGTTGTTAATAATGATTCCTGGTTGTGTAAATCCCAAACATCTCTTAGCAGTATTATAAATTTCACGCAAATTTATTTATTTGGTTGTTTATTAAAAAGAGTTGGATATTTAACAAATTTAATATAAAAAAAATCGAAAAATATATATGCATGAAAATATTACAATTACATCCTTAATTTTTAATTTATTCTTGAATTCATCTAACTTTCTTTTCCATTAGCTTTAATCCCAGCACGAATTATATACATAAATTAAAAATTAATATTAATATTGGTTGCATGATGCATTAATTACTAAAATGGAAGTCAATGGATTTTAAAATAAAGGATTAAATGCATTGAAATCAAGTAGTAACACCTTTCGGATTTTAGTATATTAACAAAATTTTACTTAATTATTTTTATTATTTTCTTTAAATTATATATTAGCGGACAAATTAATGTTATTGACGGGATTTTATCCATAATTTATTTTCATATTTTGGGTGATTTTGAGTTATTTTTCTTCCAAACAAAAAGATTTAAGAAACATCGCATCACTTACTATATATATTATTATTTACTATATATATCTTTTGTAAAGATTGAATAAACGTGAAGAGTTGATTCCAGAGGTCAAAATTAATTGATTTAAATTAGGTATTTATACATAGGAATTAATACAAACCAATATATTTGTAAAATATATAACCACAAAGCAATTGATCACCATACAGAACATCGGACACAAACTTCTTGATCTGCAAAAAGTTCATTCTTGAAAATTTTGCACTTCATTCACGACCAAATCAAAACTAGAAACTCCTAAAAAAAATTACAGCCAGCAACTATAAGCAAAAATAGCAACTTATATATACAACATTACAACGAATACTTGATTTTTATTTCATGGAAAAGCTCAGGAGGAATAGATAGAAAGAGAAGAGATGGGAGGATTGATCAAGATAAAAATTAAAACATAAAATTAAAACAAAAAGAGAAACACTTAAAATCCTAATACAAGAACTAAAAAGCCTTGCAAGATCAAGAAACAAATAAAATTAAAAAAATAAAAATAAAAAGCTCAGTGAGGATAGCACCGTCAAAATCTTAATGTCTGCTCCATTTTACACTTGTGATGAAACCCTAGGCATAAACGGAAGTTTGGCTCCATTGAAAGTAATCTGATCTTGACCATCAGAGAGCGTAAGAAAGATTAGACAGAAGGAGTAAGGATTTGAGAAAATCATGCAAATTTTATGACGGAAGAGCAAGCAGTGCTGTGATATTAATAGGCAAGAAGAAGCGATGCTTGTTGAAAAAAGAGAGGAAATGGATGATAACCAGAAGGTGCTGAAATTCCAAAAATATGATTAGTTTCCAGCAAAGAGTCAAAAGAAAGCCTTATCAGATACGTGACCCAAAAACCAAAAAAAAAAAAAAAAGTCTATGGAAAGTGGAAAACTGTCTTTCTTCAATCTAATGCTCTTTTTTCCTTTGTACCCATTTTTTAGTTTAAAGTAAGAAAGAAGACTTTCTATTTTCTAGTCGTTTCCCTTCTCTCTTTCTTCCCGCATGAGGTGTCTACCATTATCAACAATAAAAACGGTGATTGATTTGAGAGGAGGTGAAACAAAGTACAGGGAATAGCAGTGCATGCAACGTGACTTAACCCTCACTATTAGCATCTGTCTCTGTCTCTGTCCTCTGTTTTCACATCTTTTGCCTTCTCAGTTACGTTATTTTAGAAGAATAAGGAGCGTGGGAAGTCGAATTTTCAAGGTTTTCTTTTGATAAAACAGAAAATAATGCTAGTAAGAAGAAAAAAAGCAGGGGGCCGATTGACCTTTTGTCCATGTGATGCAATCGATACGTCAAAAAGAAGAACGGTAACATGCAGCCTTGCTCTGTCATTTTCTCGCCGTTACGTCTTCTATACAAGTCTTCCAAAACCTTCCTTAATTCCAAATTTGTTTTTGAATAATCTGTCCACATTGACTGTAATTTCCAATAATTTCTCCGATAGTTTTTACCATCATTTAATTCAAAACCTTAGTACAAACACTAATGTTCTAGCCTGGGTGCTTTCCCACATGTATTTCTCTATTAACAATTCTTTGCATTTGCCATATGCATTTGAGTGTTTAATGAATTCATATGAGAACAGTTTTAGTAGTAATTAAAGAACCCTGGAATCAAAATAACCTTGAATGCTAATGACACTTTAAATTTCAGCCAACAGGCAGCCATCGATTTTATCCATCCAATTCCAATATGAAAACAAACAAAGCAAAACCAAGAGTACATGTTTGTTCGCACCATAGGCAGGGCAGTGTTTTGAGCGCTTCTCAAAGATAAGGTACACGAGTCTTGGAATGACTTATGAGCACACAAAAACCAATGTTAGATAGACTGGCAAAGAAGATCTTTTGGCGTTGATTTTTATTTGGTGATAAATACACATAAAACAGCTTGCGATTAGAGGATGATGACAGGCAGATTAGATAATAATTCTCCAGTTTCTTGCCATTGTATTTTCCATGGAACCCTCATGTTCATCATGAGTTAGAATAGGAACTAGGGTTTATTGGCCCGTCTTTGCTTCAAATCTTGGTGATAGGAAGGAGCCATTATTCCAGGGTAACATACTATACTGTAAGAAGGAAACTTCAGGCTCCACGCTCCTCCTAAACAAAGTGCCCTGCACTTCTTCTCAAAACAGATGGCGATGGAATTTTGAACACTCCAAGAGAAAAGAGAGTGGTCATTTTTTCTGCCATTTACTCTTTGTAATCATCACAAACTTTATGATGTGACAATACATGGTCAAGTTATCTCTCTCTCTCTCTCCATCTCTCATACTTGTTTTATATTGACGTTGTTCTTTTTTTCTCTTCTCCATCGAGTAAAATCGCCTACGTAAGAAAGCAAAGATTGAAAGCATAATACTAGTAGCTGCTAAGCTATCTACCCCATAAAAATGCTAGGCACACAGCTGCTGGGGCCTCGGGGTACCCCTCTCCTGCCCCCGCATGTGTGAGCGTTAGCTTTATTCCATCTTACAAATTAAAGCTCTCTGACCTTTCTCTGTTTCATAGTCTTGCCCTTTTCTCTCTCAATTTCAAGATTTGCACCGTCGTAAGGGGTAATACTTCAAGCATCTGTTGTTGTGGTCCGTGTAACCGCCTGCAGTATACAACTTTAATTTTTTTCCCCAGTGAGGGTGGGAGGGTAGGTGGGAGTGTTAACTCCTCATATTTATTGCCTATTTGCCCTGTTGGCTTTGCATGTTTTTCCCACGTTGAGGATTACCCGCACTATTCAGCATTGCTTTTTTTTTTTCATTATTGCCTTTCAAAGATAGAAACCAGTTTTTGCAGTAGGCTATATATATGATTACAGTGCCAAGTTATTTAAAACTGTAAAAAAAACCATTCCGCTGACTATATTATTCCAATGTGAGAGGAGAGAAAGCACTGACCAAGTATAGAGGAGCAGGCCAGCTGGCAGGTAAACACTGAAAAGAAAGAAGAGTTCACACAAAGGAGGCTCACGAACATGTTTGACACAAATGAAGAGGCATTGATGTGATCAGTGTTGCTGAACAATAATAGGCGTTTATGGCCCAAAAATATGTAATTTTGTATTTGCAGCAGGGAATTGTTACATAGTATGGTTTTATTTTTAGAGAGGACGATGACACTTTTGGTCAGATTCGGATGCCCCCCCCCCCCCCCGCCCAGGGCCACTAGCGCTGCAAGCTCCACCCTCTTTTTTGTTCGTAGATTTGGACTTTGGACACGTATTCTATAATTTTTGGGCAGGTTTGAAACTTTAAACAAAAGAAAGTTGGGCTTGAAAGTTGCCACCTTATGGACAGTACTAAAATGCTGGGTCGTGCTTGACTCCGCTCAACAGGGAGTGACTGAAACTGAAAAAAGGGTCATAGGTTCAGTATCAAGCCATGTGATATGCGAAGCCTTATAGGTTTGACCCATTTATGTCCTTGGAAATGGGTCATGATCTTAGGTCAGGGCCATCAGGCTGAGCTCAGCTTTAAACTTTAACTCGGAGCCCAATCCTGAGGATATCCTCAAAATTTCCAGATGAATTGGAAATGGTGGCGCCAACCATGCAAGGGACCAAGATTTTAAAAGAAAAAGAACCTGAGCGACTCCATCAAACCTTTGCCATAATCCATAAAATTTTTGTTCTTATATCTTATTATGTCACACCAAAGTTAGCAAAGGAAATCCAAAAAAAAAAAAAATGAAACTTTAAACCCGAAACTCATCTGGTTACCTCCGGCTTCTTTTATTTCTCTATTGTTTTTCCATTTCATTCTCTTCCTAGCACCAATCTTCTGTGGTTGTTAACACCGGTCACCATCAACAACAGTCCATTCCTATTGATAAGTCTTCGCTCATTGCTGCTGAAACGGCATCGGAGGACGAGCTTTGGGCAGCTGCTTGTCTCCGTGTTCGCTCCTTCTATGACTTCCAGGCCTCCTCCTATGGCATCCAAGTGAGACTTTCTTTCTTTCTTTCTTTCTTTTTCATAAAAAGGAAAAAAGAATTATTGGGTGTCTTTTGTTTTTCACTGGAGAGGCATACAAAAGGGTCAACGCAAGAAAGTGAATTGTTTAATTAATGATTTGATAGTAATTTGTTTTAGGGCATTTTAGAAGTTATGAAAGCTTTCAAGGATTGTAGATTTTGATGTTACTCAAAAGGGAGTTTCTTGTTATCTCGTTAATAGCAGAAAGATAGAGTTTTTTTATTGCGTCAATGCCATTTCAAATTTGTGATTAACAGAGGTCCTCCGGAATTGAAGCTGCTTAAGTTGTGATTAAAAAGGAAGACAAATGTTTCGTGAATGATTTTAATTTTTCTGTCTCTTCTCCTTTTAAGATGATGTTGATGGTATTTTGTCCGTTTCAAGTATTAGGATCATAAAAGATAGTTGGCGGAACGTGACTTTGAAGCACTGAAGGAAAGAATTGCTGGGAAGCAGGAGGGCTTTAAGGGACTTTCTTGCATTAATGCTACGCTTCCATTGCCACTGTTGTCAAGCCCTGCAAATGATTTATTTGCCGCATGTAAGGTTTGTTTGCCTTCTTTTTTTTTTGGATACTACTTACAATGCTTTAAATGTCATGTTGGCATATTAGTGCAATTATTTTGATCTGTTTTGGGCTTATAACAAGATGTAAGGAGTCATAGGTTCCTCTCAGGAGAATCTCTGTTATAATGATGTGTACTGCAAATTCGAGGCATGAGAAATGCCTTTAAACTCAATATATTATGTTAGGATATTTGATGTCTTTTTTGTCATTACTGGACAGCTACTAATAAAGACAATGTTTTAAATTTGTGTTTTTGGAACCAAATCAAATTGAACTCTAGGCATAATTCGCCAAAATATGATTTTTCAGAAAGAAAAAGAAAGTAGCAACATGGACAAAATACAAGAACCATGCAGAAAGGGATAGTTCTCATTTGCCAATATCCTACAGTTCAACTGGTGTCCCTGCAGATATGAAAGGGTTATGAGGGAAAAAAATGGAAGAGGATTATTACCTTGGCATTTAAATCTTTTAAATAAAAACAGATGAGTTCGGGATAATGTTGAATCTTCTGTAAACAGTAACTTGTCTCTTTAGCTAGTTCATATAATCCTAGTAGCTGAGATATTCCAAGTCACCATATTAGTGATCTTGCAGACATTGAGCAGATCTCCTTGTGGATATATTTGTGCTAGTTAATTTTCTTTTTTATAGCTTCATTTGTGTGTAATTCAATTCTCTGATGGTTTATGTCAGGAAAAAAAATTCTGTGTTTGAAATTATGATTTTGCAACAAAGAGGTGTTAGGCTCTTCTATGTTCTTTTATCAGTTTTAATTCCCTATTGTCAAAGTTCTGCCCCTTGTTTTTAATAAAATCTGAGCTGCAGAAGTTTTAGAGAAAGTAATGCCTTGTTGATTGTTGTTTGCATACTCTCTAACATTATTTTTTTCTCCTGTTTCTTATTTAGTTTACTTGCAATGGATAGGATAGAGTTGTAGTTGTAACCCTTGATCTTAACCAATGTCTTTGGCTTCCAGAAGAAATAGCTGGAACAAAACTAGAGGTATTTCATCATATATCAAGATTTTTCTGATGTTATTTGTGTGGTTATTTAGTCATCTATATAGTTTTTGGTGCTAAGGCTTCTTAATTATTCTTAAAAACAAGAACAACTTATTTATGATTTACGTGAGGCTGATGCAGCCTGTCTTGATACAGAACAAGAAAGTCTCTCAAAGAAGAAGTTTTGAGAAGAAGAACACAGAATTTTTTAGGAGAGAGAAAAAGATAATTCCATTCCATGATTTGCACCAGATTTGCACAATATCCATCATCGTTTTTTGTGTTGTCAGTTCTCTCCTCCGTCATAACAGTAATAACATAGTAAGAAAATGGGCTCTGTTAAATACAGGCCTTATAGGAATAAAAGAAGTTTAGTAAAAATAAGTCCAGTAATAATAGTAAATAAAACCAAAATATAAACCAACTGTAGTCCAATCATCTGAGCCTGCAACAATACCCTCTCCATCAAAAAGATCCTTAGTCCTCAAGGATCTAAGGCAGGATACTTCTGCTGCAACTCGAACAAGCTTTCCCAAGTGGCATTTTCTGGGAAGGAATTAGACCACTCCACCAGAACTTCCGTGATAGTCCTGTTACCCTTCTTGACCATTCTCCTATCTAGGATCTTGGTAGGTCTTTCACCATTGTTCGATCTTCTCCAACAATAGGCAAATTAGATTGGACCATGGAACTGCCAACATGTTTTTTCAACTGAGACATATGAAATGTAGGATGGATTTTGGAACCAACAGGTAATTGCAGTCTATAATCCACTTGACCTACCTTTTCCAAGATCTTGTAAGGTCCAAAGAATTTGGCAGCAAGCTTGTTGTAACTTCGATTCTTCACTATCTGCTGTCTATAAGGTTATAACTTGACATATACAAGATCTGCTGCTGTAAACTCCCTGTCACTCCTCTTTTTGTCAGCCATGTTTTTCATACTTGTATGTGCTTTGGATAAATAAAACTTCATCTGGCAGCTTCTCTAGCTTGTAAGCTTCTGTCCACCGTTTCCACCAAGGAATCTCCTGCCAGGTAAGGCAAATGCAATGGAGGGGGTTGTCCATAGACTGCCTCATAAGGAGAGGTGTTTATAGCAGAGTGATGGTTGGTATTATTCCACCATTCTGCTAATGGCAGCCACCTACATCGTAAGTATGTCTCTAAGCACCTATTAACTACCTCTGTCTGCCCATCCGTTTGTGGATGATGAGCTGTAGACATGTTGACAGAAGTTCTATGTATTTTGAATAACTCTTGCCAAAATCTGCTTATAAAAATTTTATCCCTATCTGAGACAGTGGAATTAGGCATGAATATATTGTCCATAAACGCTTGAGCTACTGACAAAGCAGTGGAGGGATGAGAAAGCGCCACCAAATGAGCATATTTGCTCAACCTGTCTACCACCACCAGTATAGTATCCTTGCCCTGTGATTTAGATAGACCTTCAATAAAATCCATAGGAATGTCATACCAAATTCGGTCAGGTATAGGAAGTGGTTGGAGAAGTTTTGGTGATGCTGAGTTATCATATTTGCACTGTTGACATACAATACATTGTTGAACGAACCTCCTTTCATCTTTTTTGAGACCTTTCCAGTACACAATACTGCCAATTCTATTCATAGTAACATGAACCCCTGAATGCCCACTAGTTGGACTGCTATGATAATACTGCAAAAGTTCATGTCTCAAAGCTGGTGCTAGTCCCACAACCAATTTGGCTTTTCTCCTCAATTGGCCTCCATTCCAAGTATATTGAGAGCTGGTGGATGCTTTAGATTGCAGTTCTCCAATCAACTTCTGCAATCTTGAATCCTGCTTCCAGGAATCCTGAATTTTATTCAATAAATTAGTGTTCATAGCAAAAAGTGCCATTAATTGAGTTGACTTAAACTCAGGTCTTCTTGATAAAGCATCAGCCACGGTATTAAATGTGCCTTTTCTATAAACCACTTCATAATCATACCCCATCATCTTTGCTATCCAGAGCTGCTGTGCCAGAGTTGTTGCTTGCTTAGTGAGTGGAAACCTTAAACTCTGATGATCTGTTTTGATAACAAAATGTTTACCAGATAAGTGTGCGTTTCACTTCTTAACTGCCATAATCACTGCCATCATTTCCTTCTCATACACAGAGAGAATCTGATGCTTAGTTGATAATGCTTTGCTGAAATATGCAATAGACCTTCCATCTTGAGTCAGTACAGCACCTACTCCCAAGCTAGAGGTATTGGTCTCAACCATGAACACCTTGCCGAAATCAAGAAGGGCTAAAACTGGAGCTGTGGTCATAGCAATCTGCAACTTTGTGAAAGATTCACTTGTTGATTCATCCCACTTGAAAGCATCCTTCGAAAGTAAATCTGTCAATGGTTTAGCTAGCAACCCGTACCCTTTAATAAACCTTCTGTAGTACCCTGTGAGTCCAAGGAATCCCCTCAATTCTTTGACATTTTGAGGTTGAGGCCAATTCAAGATACTCAGAACTTTTTCTTTGTTCATTTCAACTCCTTTGTCAGAAATAACATGCCCCAGATATTCAACTTCTGTAGCACTAAAGACACTTATTCTTTTCGAGGAATAATTTGTTAGTTCCCAGAATCTCAAAAATCATTCTCATATGTTCTAAACGGCTGCAAATATCAGTGGAATATATGAGAATGTCATCAAAGAATAATAATACAAATTTCCTCAAGTAAGATTTAAAAAGACAGTTCATAAGACTTTGAAAGGTTGATGGTGCATTTGTAAGGCCAAATGGCATAACTAGAAATTCATAATGGCCATCATGAGTTCTAAAGACAGTTTTGTAAATGTCACCTGATGCATTCTAATTTGATGATAACCAGACCTTAAATCAAGTTTAGAAAAAATTTTTGCACCATGCAACTCATGTAGTAACTCTTCCACCAGTGGAATAGGAAACTTGTCTTTAATAGTGAGCTGGTTAAATTGCCTATAATCAACACAAAGCCTCCATGATCCATTCTTTTTTACCATCACAATTGGAGAAGCAAAGGAGCTGTAACTGTGCCTGATGATCCCCGAATCCAGCGTCTCTTTGATCTTTTTGTCAATCTCATCTTTTTGTATGGCAAGCTATCTATAGGGTTTAATCCTAACTGGTTGACTCTCATCTTTAAAAGGGAATTTATGATCATGAGATCTGTAGCGAGGTAGTCCTCGAGGAGTCTCAAACAAATCAGCACATTCCTTTAACTCTTGCTCAAAAACAACACTATCAAAGGATTGGTTACCTGATATCTTAGTGATAACATTTAACTGAATTTGGTTGCTAGTAGCGAGTAATAAACAACAAGGATGAGCCTTCTGACCGATAGTCAATGGTTGCAGCCGCTTAATAGTCTTTTTTTCATTGGCTAAATCTAGCATACCAGGTTGTATACCCTGTAGTTTTGAAGTTGTCAGTGTTGACTAAATCGGAGTTTGTTTTGAAGTTGTATACCCTGTAGTTTTGAAGTTGTCAGGTTGTATACCGCTTAATAGTTTTGAAGTTGTCAGTGTTGACTAAATCGGAGTTAGGTTGTATACCCTGTAGTTTTGAAGTTGTCAGGTTGTATACCGCTTAATAGTTTTGAAGTTGTCAGTGTTGACTATAGTTTTGAAGTTGTCAGGTTGTATACCGCTTAATAGTTTTGAAGTTGTCAGTGTTGACTAAATCGGAGTTAGGTGGAGCTTCTGGAGTTGGCAACAAGAGAGGTGAGGTACTGTTTTTAGTAGAGACAATACTGGTAGAATGGTATGAAGATGGAAAAGATG
>NW_019168175.1:0-27893 GCF_002303985.1 Durio zibethinus | reverse complement strand
CTATTTTTTTTTTTTTGTCATTCATTTCCTTTTTGAAATTTTTATTCAATTTTTGACCTTTTTTGTTTTCTTACTTTTATATTTTTTATTGTTTTATTGTTTTTTTTATTTTTTGTGCTTATTTATCTTTTTTCTTTATTTATTATTTATTTCTTCCCTTTTTTCGTTATATTACTATATAATTTTTCATTTATTTTTATTTCTATTTTTAAAACATTTTTATAAAGCTTCAAAATTTTTTGTTTTTATTTTTTTATCTTTGCTTATTTTTTTCTTACTTTGTAATTTGTTTTAATAACTTTTTCCCTTCACAATTTTCTTTCTTCTTTCTTCTTTTTTCGTAATGCCTTTTCATCTTTACTTGTTTTAATTTGCTCTCGTTATTTTAAATATTTTATTTTTCTATTTTTTATTGCAAACTCGTTTGTTCTTTTCATTTTATTCTTTTCTGGCTTGTTCTTTTTTTATTCCTATAAATTTCACTTTCGTTTCTTATTTGCGTGTTTTAAATTTCTCATACTTTTTTTATTTTGCATTAACTTTTCTCTTTTTTAATTTTTTGTCTGACTTTTTATATTGTTAGGTCTTATATGTTTTTCAATTTTTTGTATTTTTTTAAACTATTTTTTTTTCATTTTGTCATTCCATTTCATTTTTGAAATTTTTATTCAATTTTTGTCCTTTTTATATTTTTTGTTGTATTTTTGTTTTTTGTGCTTTATTTATCTTTTTCTATTTTTATTTTTTATTTTCTTTCTTTGTTTATAGTTTCATAAATTTTTATAAAGTTTTGGAATTTTTTATTTTTCTATCTTTTTTTCTTTTATCATTCTTGGTTATTTTCTATTGCATTTTTATAATTTTTCATTAACTTTTCCCCTTTCAAATTTTTATTCTTTTTTTATGTGCTTTCATTTTTTTTGTTCACTTTTCCTTTGTTTTAAAAGTTTCCATAAATTTTTTTTTTTTCTTTTCTTTCATATTTTTGCCTCTTCATTTTTATTTTTTTCTTCTTTTTCTCATTTTTTGTCAAAATTTATTTTATGTATTATCTATTATGTATTTTGTATTTTCCTTTTTTTTTTTTTCTTGCTTTTTCTTAAATCTTTTTGTTCACACTTTTTTTTTTTATTTCTTCTTTATAATTTTAAAACCTCAAACTTCTCTTTTTGTCACTTTCTTTTATTTTTATTTATTTTTTATTAACTTTTATTTTATTTTTCATCTTTCATATTTTATATCTTTGTCCTCTCTTTGCTATTTTTTTTTTTTTTTTCTTTGTACATTCTAAACTAAAAGATTTTTCCATTTTATATTTGAAATTTTTATTCATTTTGTTTCATTATATTTTTTTGATTCGCGAATTTTTTATTTTCTTACTTTGTTACTTTTTTTTTGTTTATTTTTATTTTTTCCTTTTTTGGTATTTTATTTAATTTTTTCTCTTAATTTATTTTTTCAGTTATTTTTTATTTATATTCTAAAAAAATTTTATAAAGTTCAATTTTTTTTATTTTTTCTTTTTTTTTTTTATTTTTTTCTACTTTGTAATTTTTTTAATAACTTTTTCCCTTCACAAATTTCCTTCTTCTTGCTTTTTTTTTTCATATGCTTTCATTTTTACTTGTTTTAATTTTTTTGTTGTTTTAAAATTTTTTATTGTTTTGTTTTTTATTCCAAATCTTTTGTCTTTTTATTTTTATTCTTTTCTTGCTATTCTATTTTTTTCCCACAAATTTCCTTTCATTTCTTATTTGCGCTTTTAAATTCTCATACTTTTTTTATTTTGCATTAACTTTTCTCTTTTTTAATTTTTTGTCTGACTTTTTATATTGTTAGGTCTTATATGTTTTTCAATTTTTTGTATTTTTTAAACTATTTTTTTTCATTTTGTCATTCCATTTCAATTTTGAAATTTTTATTCAATTTTTGCCCTTTTTTATTTTCTTACTTTTTATATTTTTTGTTGTATTTTGTTTTTTGTGCTTTATTTATCTTTTATCTTTTTGTTTTTTATTTTCTTTCTTTGTTTATAGTTTCATAAATTTTTATAAAGTTTTGGAATTTTTTATTTTTCTAACTTTTTTTCTTTTATCATTCTTGGTTATTTTCTATTGCATTTTTATAATTTTTCATTAACTTTTTCTCCTTTCAAATTTTTCTTCTTTTTTCTATGTGCTTTCATTTATTTTTCTTCACTTTTTCCTTTGTTTTAAAATTTTCTATAAATTTTTTTCTTTTTCTTTTCTTTCATATTTTTGCCTCTTCATTTTTTATTTTTTCTTCTTTTTCTCTTTTTTTCAAAATTTATTTTATGTATTTTGTATTTTCCTTTTTTATTTTTTTCTTGCTTTTTCTTAAATCTTTTTGTTCGCACTTTTTTTTATTTCTTCTTTATAATTTTAAAACCTCAAACTTCTTTTTTTGTGCATTTTCCTTTATTTTTATTTATATTTTTTATTAACTTTTATTTTATTTTTCATCTTTCATATTTTATATCTTTGTCCTCTATTTGTTTATTTTTTTTTGTTTTTTTTGTACATTCTAAACTAAAAGTTTTTTCCATTTTATATTTCAAATTTTTATTCATTTTGTCTTTTGATATTTTTTTGATTCCCTAATTTTTTATTTTCTTACTTTGTTACTTTTTTCTTTTTGTTAATTTTTATTTTTTCCTTAATTTATCTTTTCATTTATTTTTTATTTATATTTCAGGAAATTTTTATAAAGTTCAATTTTTTTTCTTATTTTTTGAATCTTTTTTACTTTTTTTTCTACTTTGAAATTTTTTAATAACTTTTTCCCTCCACAATTTTCCTTCTTCTTGTTTTTTTTTTTTCATATACTTTCATTTTTTCTTGTTTTACTTTTTTCGTTGTTTTAAAATTTTTTATTTTTCTGTCTTTTATTCCAAATCTTTCGTCTTTTCATTTTTATTCTTTTCTTCCTTTTCTTTTTTTCTTCCTGCAAATTTCCTTTCATTTCTTATTTGCATTTTTAAATTCTCGTACTTTTTTTATTTTGCATTAACTTTTCTCTTTTTTAATTTTTTGTATGACCTTTTATATTGTTAGGCCTTATATGTTTTTCAATTTTTTGTATTTTTTAAACTATTTTTTTTTCATTTTGTCATTCCATTTCATTTTTGAAATTTTTATTCAATTTTTGTCCTTTTTTATTTTTTGTTGTATTTTTGTTTTTTCTCTTTTTTTGGGCTTTATTTATCTTTTTTCTTTTGCTTTCATTTTTTTCTCTTTTTATTTTTATTTTTTATTTTCTTGCTTTGTTTATAGTTTCATAAATTTTTATAAAGTTTTGGAATTTTTTCTTTTTCTATCTTTTTTTCTTTTATCATTCTCAGTTATTTTCTATTGCATTTTTACAATTTTTCATTAGCTTTTTCTCCTTTCAAATTTTTCTTCTTTTTTTTATGTGGTTTCATGTTTTTTTGTTCACTTTTTCCTTTGTTTTAAAATTTTCTATAAATTTTTTTCTTTTTCTTTTCTTTCATATTTTTGCCTCTTCACTTTTTATTTTTTCTTCTTTTTCTCATTTTTTCTCAAATTTTATTTTATGTATTTTGTATTTTCCTTTTTTATTTTTTTTCTTGCTTTTTCTTAAATCTTTTTGTTCACACTTTTTTTTATTTCTTCTTTATAATTTTAAAACCTCAAACTTCTTTTTTTGTGCACTTTCTTTTATTTTTATTTATATTTTTTATTAACTTTTATTTTATTTTTCATCTTTCATATTTTATATCTTTGTCCTCTATTTTATATTTTTTTTTTGTTTTTCTTTGTACATTCTAAACTAAAAGTTTTATTCATTTTGTCTTTTTATATTTTTTTGATTCGCTAATTTTTTATTTTCTTACTTTGTTACTTTTTTTCTTTTCGTTTTTTTTATTTTTTCCCCTAATTTATTTTTTATTTATATTTTAAAAAATTTTTATAAAGTTCAAAATTTTTTTTATTTTTTATTTTCTTATTTTTTTCTACTTTGTAATTTTTTAATAACTTTTTCCCTTCACAATTTTCCTTCTTTTTGCTTTTTTTCATATGCTTTCATTTTTAATTTTTCTGTTTTTTATTCCAAATCTTTTTTCTTTTAATTTTTATTCTTTTCTTGCTTTTCTTTTTTTTCCTACAAATTTCCTTTCATTTCTTATTTATGTTTTTAAATTCTCATACTTTTTTTTATTTTGCATTAACTTTTCTCTTTTTTAATTTTTTGTCTGACTTTTATATTGTTAGGTCTTTATATGTTTTTCAATTTTTTGTATTTTTTAAACTATTTTTTTTTTTTTGTCATTCTATTTCCTTTTTGAAATTTTTATTCAATTTTTGACCTTTTTTTTTTCTTACTTTTTATATTTTTTATTTATTTTTTTTATTTTTTTGTGCTTTATTTATCTTTTTTCTTTATTTATTTATTTATTTTTCCCTTTTTTCGTATTTTATATAATTTTTCATTTATTTTTATTTATATTTTAAAACATTTTTATAAAGTTCAAAATTTTTTGTTTTTATTTTTTTATTTTCTTATTTTTTTCTACTTTGTAATTTTTTAATAACTTTTTCCCTTCACAATTTTCTTTCTTCTTTCTTTTTTTTCGTATGCTTTCATTTTACTTGTTTTAATTTCTTCGTTATTTTAAATATTTTATTTTTCTATTTTTTATTGCAAATCTTTTGTCTTTTCATTTTTATTCTTTTCTTGCTTTTCTTTTTTTTCCTATAAATTTCCTTTCGTTTCTTATTTGCGTTTTTAAATTCTCATACTTTTTTTATTTTGCATTAACTTTTCTCTTTTTTAATTTTTTGTCCGACTTTTTATATTGTTAGGTCTTATATGTTTTTCAATTTTTTGTATTTTTTAAACTATTTTTTTTTCATTTTGTCATTCCATTTCATTTTTGAAATTTTTATTCAATTTTTGTTTTTTTGTGCTTTATTTATCTTTTTCTATTTTTATTTTTTATTTTCTTTCTTTGTTTATAGTTTCATAAATTTTTATAAAGTTTTGGAATTTTTTATTTTTCTATCTTTTTTTCTTTTATCATTCTTGGTTATTTTCTATTGCATTTTTATAATTTTTCATTAACTTTTTCCCCTTTCAAATTTTTATTCTTTTTTTTATGTGCTTTCATTTTTTTTTGTTCACTTTTTCCTTTGTTTTAAAAGTTTCCATAAATTTTTTTCTTTTTCTTTTCTTTCATATTTTTGCCTCTTCATTTTTTATTTTTTTCTTCTTTTTCTCATTTTTTTGTCAAAATTTATTTTATGTATTATCTATTATGTATTTTGTATTTTCCTTTTTTATTTTTTTCTTGCTTTTTCTTAAATCTTTTTGTTCACACTTTTTTTTTTATTTCTTCTTTATAATTTTAAAACCTCAAACTTCTCTTTTTGTCACTTTCTTTTATTTTTATTTATATTTTTTATTAACTTTTATTTTATTTTTCATCTTTCATATTTTATATCTTTGTCCTCTCTTTGCTATTTTTTTTTTTGTTTTTCTTTGTACATTCTAAACTAAAAGATTTTTCCATTTTATATTTGAAATTTTTATTCATTTTGTTTCATTATATTTTTTTGATTCGCGAATTTTTTATTTTCTTACTTTGTTACTTTTTTTTGTTTATTTTTATTTTTTCCTTTTTTGGTATTTTATTTAATTTTTTCTCTTAATTTATTTTTTCAGTTATTTTTTATTTATATTTTAAAAAATTTTTATAAAGTTCAATTTTTTTTATTTTTCGAATCTTTTTTATTTTCTTTTTTTTTTCTACTTTGTAATTTTTTAATAACTTTTTCCCTTCACAAATTTCCTTCTTCTTGCTTTTTTTTTTCATATGCTTTCATTTTTACTTGTTTTAATTTTTTTGTTGTTTTAAAATTTTTTATTGTTTTGTTTTTTATTCCAAATCTTTTGTCTTTTTATTTTTATTCTTTTCTTGCTATTCTATTTTTTTCCCACAAATTTCCTTTCATTTCTTATTTGCGCTTTTAAATTCTCATACTTTTTTTATTTTGCATTAACTTTTCTCTTTTTAATTTTTTGTCTGACTTTTTATATTGTTAGGTCTTATATGTTTTTCAATTTTTTGTATTTTTTAAACTATTTTTTTCATTTTGTCATTCCATTTCAATTTTGAAATTTTTATTCAATTTTTGCCCTTTTTTATTTTCTTACTTTTTATATTTTTTGTTGTATTTTTTTTTTTTGTGCTTTATTTATCTTTTATCTTTTTGTTTTTTATTTTCTTTCTTTGTTTATAGTTTCATAAATTTTTATAAAGTTTTGGAATTTTTTATTTTTCTAACTTTTTTTCTTTTATCATTCTTGGTTATTTTCTATTGCATTTTTATAATTTTTCATTAACTTTTTCTCCTTTCAAATTTTTCTTCTTTTTTCTATGTGCTTTCATTTATTTTTCTTCACTTTTTCCTTTGTTTTAAAATTTTCTATAAATTTTTTTCTTTTTCTTTTCTTTCATATTTTTGCCTCTTCATTTTTTTTTTTTTCTTCTTTTTCTCATTTTTTTTCAAAATTTATTTTATGTATTTTGTATTTTCCTTTTTTATTTTTTCTTGCTTTTTCTTAAATCTTTTTGTTCGCACTTTTTTTTATTTCTTCTTTATAATTTTAAAACCTCAAACTTCTTTTTTTGTGCATTTTCCTTTATTTTTATTTATATTTTTTATTAACTTTTATTTTATTTTTCATCTTTCATATTTTATATCTTTGTCCTCTATTTGTTATATTTTTTTTTTTTTTTTTGTACATTCTAAACTAAAAGTTTTTTCCATTTTATATTTCAAATTTTTATTCATTTTGTCTTTTGATATTTTTTTGATTCCCTAATTTTTTATTTTCTTACTTTGTTACTTTTTTCTTTTTGTTAATTTTTATTTTTTTCCTTAATTTATCTTTTCATTTATTTTTTATTTATATTTCAGGAAATTTTTATAAAGTTCAATTTTTTTTCTTATTTTTTGAATCTTTTTTACTTTTTTTTCTACTTTGAAATTTTTTAATAACTTTTTCCCTCCACAATTTTCCTTCTTCTTGTTTTTTTTTTTCATATACTTTCATTTTTTCTTGTTTTACTTTTTTCGTTGTTTTAAAATTTTTTATTTTTCTGTCTTTTATTCCAAATCTTTCGTCTTTTCATTTTTATTCTTTTCTTCCTTTTCTTTTTTTCTTCCTGCAAATTTCCTTTCATTTCTTATTTGCATTTTTAAATTCTCATACTTTTTTTATTTTGCATTAACTTTTCTCTTTTTTAATTTTTTGTATGACCTTTTATATTGTTAGGCCTTATATGTTTTTCAATTTTTTGTATTTTTTAAACTATTTTTTTTTCATTTTGTCATTCCATTTCATTTTTGAAATTTTTATTCAATTTTTGTCCTTTTTTATTTTCTTACTTTTTTTATTTTTTGTTGTATTTTTGTTTTTTCTCTTTTTTTGGGCTTTATTTATCTTTTTTCTTTTGCTTTCATTTTTTTCTCTTTTTATTTTTATTTTTTATTTTCTTGCTTTGTTTATAGTTTCATAAATTTTTATAAAGTTTTGGAATTTTTTCTTTTTCTATCTTTTTTTCTTTTATCATTCTCAGTTATTTTCTATTGCATTTTTACAATTTTTCATTAGCTTTTTCTCCTTTCAAATTTTTCTTCTTTTTTTTATGTGGTTTCATGTTTTTTTGTTCACTTTTTCCTTTGTTTTAAAATATTCTATAAATTTTTTCTTTTTCTTTTCTTTCATATTTTTGCCTCTTCACTTTTTATTTTTTTCTTCTTTTTCTCATTTTTTTCTCAAAATTTATTTTATGTATTTTGTATTTTCCTTTTTTATTTTTTTCTTGCTTTTTGTTAAATCTTTTTGTTCACACTTTTTTTTTATTTCTTCTTTATAATTTTAAAACCTCAAACTTCTTTTTTTGTGCACTTTCTTTTATTTTTATTTATATTTTTTATTAACTTTTATTTTATTTTTCATCTTTCATATTTTATATCTTTGTCCTCTATTTGTTATATTTTTTTTTTGTTTTTCTTTGTACATTCTAAACTAAAAGGTTTTTTCATTTTTATTCATTTTGTCTTTTTATATTTTTTTGATTCGCTAATTTTTTATTTTCTTACTTTGTTACTTTTTTTCTTTTCGTTTATTTTAATTTTTTCCCCTAATTTATTTTTTATTTATATTTTAAAAAATTTTTATAAAGTTCAAAATTTTTTTTTATTTTTTTATTTTCTTATTTTTTTCTACTTTGTAATTTTTTAATAACTTTTTCCCTTCACAATTTTCCTTCTTTTTGCTTTTTTTCATATGCTTTCATTTTTAATTTTTCTGTTTTTTATTCCAAATCTTTTTTCTTTTAATTTTTATTCTTTTCTTGCTTTTCTTTTTTTTTCCTACAAATTTCCTTTCATTTCTTATTTATGTTTTTAAATTCTCATACTTTTTTTTATTTTGCATTAACTTTTCTCTTTTTTAATTTTTTGTCTGACTATTTATATTGTTAGGTCTTTATATGTTTTTCAATTTTTTGTATTTTTTAAACTATTTTTTTTGTTTTTGTCATTCTATTTCCTTTTTGAAATTTTTATTCAATTTTTGACCTTTTTTATTTTCTTACTTTTTATATTTTTTATTGTTTTTTTTTATTTTTTTGTGCTTTATTTATCTTTTTTCTTTATTTATTTATTTATTTTTCCCTTTTTTCGTATTTTATAATTTTTCATTTTTTTTATTTATATTTTAAAACATTTTTATAAAGTTCAAAATTTTTTGTTTTTATTTTTTTATTTTCTTATTTTTTTCTACTTTGTAATTTTTTAATAACTTTTTCCCTTCACAATTTTCTTTCTTCTTTCTTTTTTTTCGTATGCTTTCATTTTTACTTGTTTTAATTTCTTCGTTATTTTAAATATTTTATTTTTCTATTTTTTATTGCAAATCTTTTGTCTTTTCATTTTTATTCTTTTCTTGCTTTTCTTTTTTTTCCTATAAATTTCCTTTCGTTTCTTATTTGCGTTTTTAAATTCTCATACTTTTTTTATTTTGCATTAACTTTTCTCTTTTTTAATTTTTTGTCCGACTTTTTATATTGTTAGGTCTTATATGTTTTTCAATTTTTTGTATTTTTTAAACTATTTTTTTTTCATTTTGTCATTCCATTTCATTTTTGAAATTTTTATTCAATTTTTGTCCTTTTTATATTTTTTGTTGTATTTTTGTTTTTTTGTGCTTTATTTATCTTTTTCTATTTTTATTTTTTATTTTCTTTCTTTGTTTATAGTTTCATAAATTTTTATAAAGTTTTGGAATTTTTTATTTTTCTATCTTTTTTTCTTTTATCATTCTTGGTTATTTTCTATTGCATTTTTATAATTTTTCATTAACTTTTTCCCCTTTCAAATTTTTATTCTTTTTTTTATGTGCTTTCATTTTTTTTTGTTCACTTTTTCCTTTGTTTTAAAAGTTTCCATAAATTTTTTTCTTTTTCTTTTCTTTCATATTTTTGCCTCTTCATTTTTTATTTTTTTCTTCTTTTTCTCATTTTTTTGTCAAAATTTATTTTATGTATTATCTATTATGTATTTTGTATTTTCCTTTTTTATTTTTTTCTTGCTTTTTTTTTATTTCTTCTTTATAATTTTAAAACCTCAAACTTCTTTTTTTGTCACTTTCTTTTATTTTTATTTATATTTTTTATTAACTTTTATTTTGTTTTTCATCTTTCATATTTTATATCTTTTTTCTTTTGTTTTTCTTTGTACATTCTAAACTAAAAGTTTTTTCCATTTTATATTTTGAAATTTTTATTCATTTTGTTTCATTATATTTTTTTGATTCGCTAATTTTTTATTTTCTTACTTTGTTACTTTTTATTTTTGTTTATTTTTATTTTTTCCTTTTTTGGTATTTTATTTAATTTTTTCTCTTAATTTATTTTTTCATTTATTTTTTATTTATATTTTAAAAATTTTTTATAAAGTTCAATTTTTTTATTTTTTGAATCTTTTTTATTTTCTTATTTTTTTCTACTTTGTAATTTTTTAATAACTTTTTCCCTTCACAAATTTCCTTCTTCTTGCTTTTTTTTTTCATATGCTTTCATTTTTACTTGTTTTAATTTTTTTGTTGTTTTGTTTTTTTATTCCAAATCTTTTGTCTTTTTATTTTTATTCTTTTCTTGCTATTCTATTTTTTTCCCACAAATTTCCTTTCATT
Source organism: Durio zibethinus (assembly GCF_002303985.1). Next base: position 17,648 of record NW_019168175.1, on the reverse strand, counting down.
TCTTATTTGCGCTTTTAAATTCTCATACTTTTTTATTTTGCATTAACTTTTCTCTTTTTTAATTTTTTGTCTGACTTTTTATATTGTTAGGTCTTATATGTTTTTCAATTTTTTGTATTTTTTAAACTATTTTTTTTCATTTTGTCATTCCATTTCAATTTTGAAATTTTTATTCAATTTTTGCCCTTTTTTATTTTCTTACTTTTTATATTTTTTGTTGTATTTTTGTTTTTTTGTGCTTTATTTATCTTTTATCTTTTTGTTTTTTATTTTCTTTCTTTGTTTATAGTTTCATAAATTTTTATAAAGTTTTGGAATTTTTTATTTTTCTAACTTTTTTTCTTTTATCATTCTTGGTTATTTTCTATTGCATTTTTATAATTTTTCATTAACTTTTTCTCCTTTCAAATTTTTCTTCTTTTTTCTATGTGCTTTCATTTATTTTTCTTCACTTTTTCCTTTGTTTTAAAATTTTCTATAAATTTTTTTCTTTTTCTTTTCTTTCATATTTTTGCCTCTTCATTTTTATTTTTCTTCTTTTTCTCATTTTTTCCTCAAAATTTATTTTATGTATTTTGTATTTTCCTTTTTTATTTTTTTCTTGCTTTTTCTTAAATCTTTTTGTTCGCACTTTTTTTTATTTCTTCTTTATAATTTTAAAACCTCAAACTTCTTTTTTTGTGCATTTTCCTTTATTTTTATTTATATTTTTTATTAACTTTTATTTTATTTTTCATCTTTCATATTTTATATCTTTGTCCTCTATTTGTTATATTTTTTTTTGTTTTTTTGTACATTCTAAACTAAAAGTTTTTTCCATTTTATATTTCAAATTTTTATTCATTTTGTCTTTTGATATTTTTTTGATTCCCTAATTTTTTATTTTCTTACTTTGTTACTTTTTTCTTTTTGTTAATTTTTATTTTTTTCCTTAATTTATCTTTTCATTTATTTTTATTTATATTTCAGGAAATTTTTATAAAGTTCAATTTTTTTTCTTATTTTTTGAATCTTTTTTACTTTTTTTTCTACTTTGAAATTTTTTAATAACTTTTTCCCTCCACAATTTTCCTTCTTCTTGTTTTCTTTTTTTCATATACTTTCATTTTTTCTTGTTTTACTTTTTTCGTTGTTTTAAAATTTTTTATTTTTCTGTCTTTTATTCCAAATCTTTCGTCTTTTCATTTTTATTCTTTTCTTCCTGCAAATTTCCTTTCATTTCTTATTTGCATTTTTAAATTCTCATACTTTTTTTATTTTGCATTAACTTTTCTCTTTTTTAATTTTTTGTATGACCTTTTATATTGTTAGGCCTTATATGTTTTTCAATTTTTTGTATTTTTTAAACTATTTTTTTTTCATTTTGTCATTCCATTTCATTTTTGAAATTTTTATTCAATTTTTGTCCTTTTTTATTTTCTTACTTTTTTTATTTTTTGTTGTATTTTTGTTTTTTCTCTTTTTTTGGGCTTTATTTATCTTTTTTCTTTTGCTTTCATTTTTTTCTCTTTTTATTTTTATTTTTTATTTTCTTGCTTTGTTTATAGTTTCATAAATTTTTATAAAGTTTTGGAATTTTTTCTTTTTCTATCTTTTTTTCTTTTATCATTCTCAGTTATTTTCTATTGCATTTTTACAATTTTTCATTAGCTTTTTCTCCTTTCAAATTTTTCTTCTTTTTTTTATGTGGTTTCATGTTTTTTTGTTCACTTTTTCCTTTGTTTTAAAATATTCTATAAATTTTTTTCTTTTTCTTTTCTTTCATATTTTTGCCTCTTCACTTTTTATTTTTTTCTTCTTTTTCTCATTTTTTTCTCAAAATTTATTTTATGTATTTTGTATTTTCCTTTTTTATTTTTTTCTTGCTTTTTGTTAAATCTTTTTGTTCACACTTTTTTTTTATTTCTTCTTTATAATTTTAAAACCTCAAACTTCTTTTTTGTGCACTTTCTTTTATTTTTATTTATATTTTTTATTAACTTTTATTTTATTTTTCATCTTTCATATTTTATATCTTTGTCCTCTATTTGTTATATTTTTTTTTGTTTTTCTTTGTACATTCTAAACTAAAAGGTTTTTTCATTTTTATTCATTTTGTCTTTTTATATTTTTTTGATTCGCTAATTTTTTATTTTCTTACTTTGTTACTTTTTTTCTTTTCGTTTTTTTTTATTTTTTCCCCTAATTTATTTTTTATTTATATTTTAAAAAATTTTTATAAAGTTCAAAATTTTTTTTTATTTTTTTATTTTCTTCTACTTTGTAATTTTTTAATAACTTTTTCCCTTCACAATTTTCCTTCTTTTTGCTTTTTTTCATATGCTTTCATTTTTAATTGTTTTAAAATTTTTAGTTTTTCTGTTTTTTATTCCAAATCTTTTTTCTTTTAATTTTTATTCTTTTCTTGCTTTTCTTTTTTTTTCCTACAAATTTCCTTTCATTTCTTATTTATGTTTTTAAATTCTCATACTTTTTTTTATTTCGCATTAACTTTTCTCTTTTTTAATTTTTTGTCTGACTATTTATATTGTTAGGTCTTTATATGTTTTTCAATTTTTTGTATTTTTTAAACTATTTTTTTTTCATTTTGTCATTCCATTTCCTTTTTGAAATTTTTATTCAATTTTTGACCTTTTTTGTTTTCTTACTTTTTATATTTTTTATTGTTTTATTGTTTTTTTTTATTTTTTTGTGCTTTATTTATCTTTTTTCTTTATTTATTTATTTATTTTTCCCTTTTTTCGTATTTTATATAATTTTTCATTTATTTTTTATTTATATTTTAAAACATTTTTATAAAGTTCAAAATTTTTTGTTTTTATTTTTTTATTTTCTTATTTTTTTCTACTTTGTAATTTTTTAATAACTTTTTCCCTTCACAATTTTCTTTCTTCTTTCTTTTTTTTCGTATGCTTTCATTTTTACTTGTTTTAATTTCTTCGTTATTTTAAATATTTTATTTTTCTATTTTTTATTGCAAATCTTTTGTCTTTTCATTTTTATTCTTTTCTTGCTTTTCTTTTTTTTCCTATAAATTTCCTTTCGTTTCTTATTTGCGTTTTTAAATTCTCATACTTTTTTTATTTTGCATTAACTTTTCTCTTTTTTAATTTTTTGTCCGACTTTTTATATTGTTAGGTCTTATATGTTTTTCAATTTTTTGTATTTTTTAAACTATTTTTTTTTCATTTTGTCATTCCATTTCATTTTTGAAATTTTTATTCAATTTTTGTTTTTTTGTGCTTTATTTATCTTTTTCTATTTTTATTTTTTATTTTCTTTCTTTGTTTATAGTTTCATAAATTTTTATAAAGTTTTGGAATTTTTTATTTTTCTATCTTTTTTTCTTTTATCATTCTTGGTTATTTTCTATTGCATTTTTATAATTTTTCATTAACTTTTTCCCCTTTCAAATTTTTATTCTTTTTTTTATGTGCTTTCATTTTTTTTTGTTCACTTTTTCCTTTGTTTTAAAAGTTTCCATAAATTTTTTTCTTTTTCTTTTCTTTCATATTTTTGCCTCTTCATTTTTTATTTTTTCTTCTTTTTCTCATTTTTTTGTCAAAATTTATTTTATGTATTTTGTATTTTCCTTTTTATTTTTTTCTTGCTTTTTCTTAAATCTTTTTGTTCACACTTTTTTTTTTATTTCTTCTTTATAATTTTAAAACCTCAAACTTCTCTTTTTGTCACTTTCTTTTATTTTTATTTATATTTTTTATTAACTTTTATTTTATTTTTCATCTTTCATATTTTATATCTTTGTCCTCTCTTTGCTATTTTTTTTTTTTTTTGTACATTCTAAACTAAAAGATTTTTCCATTTTATATTTGAAATTTTTATTCATTTTGTTTCATTATATTTTTTTGATTCGCGAATTTTTTATTTTCTTACTTTGTTACTTTTTTTTGTTTATTTTATTTTTTCCTTTTTGGTATTTTATTTAATTTTTTCTCTTAATTTATTTTTCAGTTATTTTTTATTTATATTCTAAAAAATTTTTATAAAGTTCAATTTTTTTTATTTTTCGAATCTTTTTATTTCTTATTTTTTTCTACTTTGTAATTTTTTAATAACTTTTTCCCTTCACAAATTTCCTTCTTCTTGCTTTTTTTTTTCATATGCTTTCATTTTTACTTGTTTTAATTTTTTTGTTGTTTTGTTTTTTATTCCAAATCTTTTGTCTTTTTATTTTTATTCTTTTCTTGCTATTCTATTTTTTTCCCACAAATTTCCTTTCATTTCTTATTTGCGCTTTTAAATTCTCATACTTTTTTTATTTTGCATTAACTTTTCTCTTTTTTAATTTTTTGTCCGACTTTTTATATTGTTAGGTCTTATATGTTTTTCAATTTTTTGTATTTTTTAAACTATTTTTTTTCATTTTGTCATTCCATTTCAATTTTGAAATTTTTATTCAATTTTTGCCCTTTTTTATTTTCTTACTTTTTATATTTTTTGTTGTATTTTTGTTTTTTTGTGCTTTATTTATCTTTTATCTTTTTGTTTTTTATTTTCTTTCTTTGTTTATAGTTTCATAAATTTTTATAAAGTTTTGGAATTTTTTATTTTTCTATCTTTTTTTCTTTTATCATTCTTGGTTATTTTCTATTGCATTTTTATAATTTTTCATTAACTTTTTCTCCTTTCAAATTTTTCTTCTTTTTTCTATGTGCTTTCATTTATTTTTCTTCACTTTTTCCTTTGTTTTAAAATTTTCTATAAATTTTTTTCTTTTTCTTTTCTTTCATATTTTTGCCTCTTCATTTTTTTTCAAAATTTATTTTATGTATTTTGTATTTTCCTTTTTTATTTTTTTCTTGCTTTTTCTTAAATCTTTTTGTTCGCACTTTTTTTTATTTCTTCTTTATAATTTTAAAACCTCAAACTTCTTTTTTTGTGCATTTTCCTTTATTTTTATTTATATTTTTTATTAACTTTTATTTTATTTTTCATCTTTCATATTTTATATCTTTGTCCTCTATTTGTTATATTTTTTTTTTGTTTTTTTGTACATTCTAAACTAAAAGTTTTTTCCATTTTATATTTCAAATTTTTATTCATTTTGTCTTTTGATATTTTTTTGATTCCCTAATTTTTTATTTTCTTACTTTGTTACTTTTTTCTTTTTGTTAATTTTTATTTTTTTCCTTAATTTATCTTTTCATTTATTTTTTATTTATATTTCAGGAAATTTTTATAAAGTTCAATTTTTTTTCTTATTTTTTGAATCTTTTTTACTTTTTTTTCTACTTTGAAATTTTTTAATAACTTTTTCCCTCCACAATTTTCCTTCTTCTTGTTTTCTTTTTTTCATATACTTTCATTTTTTCTTGTTTTACTTTTTTCGTTGTTTTAAAATTTTTTATTTTTCTGTCTTTTATTCCAAATCTTTCGTCTTTTCATTTTTATTCTTTTCTTCCTGCAAATTTCCTTTCATTTCTTATTTGCATTTTTAAATTCTCATACTTTTTTTATTTTGCATTAACTTTTCTCTTTTTTAATTTTTTGTATGACCTTTTATATTGTTAGGCCTTATATGTTTTTCAATTTTTTGTATTTTTTAAACTATTTTTTTTTCATTTTGTCATTCCATTTCATTTTTGAAATTTTTATTCAATTTTTGTCCTTTTTTATTTTCTTACTTTTTATATTTTTTGTTGTATTTTTGTTTTTTCTCTTTTTTGGGCTTTATTTATCTTTTTTCTTTTGCTTTCATTTTTTCTCTTTTTATTTTATTTTTTATTTTCTTGCTTTGTTTATAGTTTCATAAATTTTTATAAAGTTTTGGAATTTTTTCTTTTTCTATCTTTTTTTCTTTTATCATTCTCAGTTATTTTCTATTGCATTTTTACAATTTTTCATTAGCTTTTTCTCCTTTCAAATTTTTCTTCTTTTTTTTATGTGGTTTCATGTTTTTTTGTTCACTTTTTCCTTTGTTTTAAAATATTCTATAAATTTTTTTCTTTTTCTTTTCTTTCATATTTTTGCCTCTTCACTTTTTATTTTTTTCTTCTTTTTCTCATTTTTTTCTCAAAATTTATTTTATGTATTTTGTATTTTCCTTTTTTATTTTTTTTCTTGCTTTTTGTTAAATCTTTTTGTTCACACTTTTTTTTTATTTCTTCTTTATAATTTTAAAACCTCAAACTTCTTTTTTTGTGCACTTTCTTTTATTTTTATTTATATTTTTTATTAACTTTTATTTTATTTTTCATCTTTCATATTTTATATCTTTGTCCTCTATTTGTTATATTTTTTTTTTGTTTTTCTTTGTACATTCTAAACTAAAAGGTTTTTTCATTTTTATTCATTTTGTCTTTTTATATTTTTTTGATTCGCTAATTTTTTATTTTCTTACTTTGTTACTTTTTTTCTTTTCGTTTTTTTTATTTTTTCCCCTAATTTATTTTTTATTTATATTTTAAAAATTTTTATAAAGTTCAAAATTTTTTTTTATTTTTTTATTTTCTTCTACTTTGTAATTTTTTAATAACTTTTTCCCTTCACAATTTTCCTTCTTTTTGCTTTTTTTCATATGCTTTCATTTTTAATTGTTTTAAAATTTTTAGTTTTTCTGTTTTTTATTCCAAATCTTTTTTCTTTTAATTTTTATTCTTTTCTTGCTTTTCTTTTTTTTTCCTACAAATTTCCTTTCATTTCTTATTTATGTTTTTAAATTCTCATACTTTTTTTTATTTTGCATTAACTTTTCTCTTTTTTAATTTTTTGTCTGACTATTTATATTGTTAGGTCTTTATATGTTTTTCAATTTTTTGTATTTTTTAAACTATTTTTTTTTTTTTGTCATTCTATTTCCTTTTTGAAATTTTTATTCAATTTTTGACCTTTTTTGTTTTCTTACTTTTTATATTTTTTATTGTTTTATTGTTTTTTTTTATTTTTTTTGTGCTTTATTTATCTTTTTTCTTTATTTATTTATTTATTTTTCCCTTTTTTCGTATTTTATATAATTTTTCATTTATTTTTTATTTATATTTTAAAACATTTTTATAAAGTTCAAAATTTTTTGTTTTTATTTTTTTATTTTCTTATTTTTTTCTACTTTGTAATTTTTTAATAACTTTTTCCCTTCACAATTTTCTTTCTTCTTTCTTTTTTTTTCGTATGCTTTCATTTTTACTTGTTTTAATTTCTTCGTTATTTTAAATATTTTATTTTTCTATTTTTTATTGCAAATCTTTTGTCTTTTCATTTTTATTCTTTTCTTGCTTTTCTTTTTTTTCCTATAAATTTCCTTTCGTTTCTTATTTGCGTTTTTAAATTCTCATACTTTTTTTATTTTGCATTAACTTTTCTCTTTTTTAATTTTTTGTCTGACTTTTTATATTGTTAGGTCTTATATGTTTTTCAATTTTTGTATTTTTTAAACTATTTTTTTTCATTTTGTCATTCCATTTCATTTTTGAAATTTTTATTCAATTTTTGTCCTTTTTATATTTTTTGTTGTATTTTTTTTTTTTGTGCTTTATTTATCTTTTTCTATTTTTATTTTTTATTTTCTTTCTTTGTTTATAGTTTCATAAATTTTTATAAAGTTTTGGAATTTTTTATTTTTCTATCTTTTTTTCTTTTATCATTCTTGGTTATTTTCTATTGCATTTTTATAATTTTTCATTAACTTTTTCCCCTTTCAAATTTTTATTCTTTTTTTATGTGCTTTCATTTTTTTTTGTTCACTTTTTCCTTTGTTTTAAAAGTTTCCATAAATTTTTTTCTTTTTCTTTTCTTTCATATTTTTGCCTCTTCATTTTTTATTTTTTTCTTCTTTTTCTCATTTTTTTGTCAAAATTTATTTTATGTATTTTGTATTTTCCTTTTTTATTTTTTTCTTGCTTTTTCTTAAATCTTTTTGTTCACACTTTTTTTTTTATTTCTTCTTTATAATTTTAAAACCTCAAACTTCTCTTTTTGTCACTTTCTTTTATTTTTATTTATATTTTTTATTAACTTTTATTTTATTTTTCATCTTTCATATTTTATATCTTTGTCCTCTCTTTGCTATTTTTTTTTTTTGTACATTCTAAACTAAAAGATTTTTCCATTTTATATTTGAAATTTTTATTCATTTTGTTTCATTATATTTTTTTGATTCGCGAATTTTTTATTTTCTTACTTTGTTACTTTTTTTTTGTTTATTTTTATTTTTTCCTTTTTTGGTATTTTATTTAATTTTTTCTCTTAATTTATTTTTTCAGTTATTTTTTATTTATATTCTAAAAAATTTTTATAAAGTTCAATTTTTTTTATTTTTCGAATCTTTTTTATTTTCTTATTTTTTTTCTACTTTGTAATTTTTTTAATAACTTTTTCCCTTCACAAATTTCCTTCTTCTTGCTTTTTTTTTTCATATGCTTTCATTTTTACTTGTTTTAATTTTTTTGTTGTTTTGTTTTTTATTCCAAATCTTTTGTCTTTTTATTTTTATTCTTTTCTTGCTATTCTATTTTTTTCCCACAAATTTCCTTTCATTTCTTATTTGCGCTTTTAAATTCTCATACTTTTTTTTATTTTGCATTAACTTTTCTCTTTTTTAATTTTTTGTCCGACTTTTATATTGTTAGGTCTTATATGTTTTTCAATTTTTTGTATTTTTTAAACTATTTTTTTTCATTTGTCATTCCATTTCATTTTTGAAATTTTTATTCAATTTTTGCCCTTTTTTATTTTCTTACTTTTTTGTTTTTTTGTGCTTTATTTATTTTTATTTTTTTTTTATTTTCTTTCTTTGTTTATAGTTTCATAAATTTTTATAAAGTTTTGGAATTTTTTATTTTTCTATCTTTTTTTCTTTTATCATTCTTGGTTATTTTCTATTGCATTTTTATAATTTTCATTAACTTTTTCTCCTTTCAAATTTTTCTTCTTTTTTCTATGTGCTTTCATTTATTTTTCTTCACTTTTTCCTTTGTTTTAAAATTTTCTATAAATTTTTTTCTTTTTCTTTTCTTTCATATTTTTGCCTCTTCATTTTTTATTTTTTTCTTCTTTTTCTCATTTTTTTTCAAAATTTATTTTATGTATTTTGTATTTTCCTTTTTTATTTTTTTCTTGCTTTTTCTTAAATCTTTTTGTTCGCACTTTTTTTTATTTCTTCTTTATAATTTTAAAACCTCAAACTTCTTTTTTTGTGCATTTTCCTTTATTTTTATTTATATTTTTTATTAACTTTTATTTTATTTTTCATCTTTCATATTTTATATCTTTGTCCTCTATTTGTTATATTTTTTTTTTTGTTTTTTTTGTACATTCTAAACTAAAAGTTTTTTCCATTTTATATTTCAAATTTTTATTCATTTTGTCTTTTGATATTTTTTTGATTCCCTAATTTTTTATTTTCTTACTTTGTTACTTTTTTCTTTTTGTTAATTTTTATTTTTTTCCTTAATTTATCTTTTCATTTATTTTTTATTTATATTTCAGGAAATTTTTATAAAGTTCAAAATTTTTTGTTTTTATTTTGTTTTTATTTTCTTATTTTTTTCTACTTTGTAATTTTTTAATAACTTTTTCCCTTCACAATTTCTTTCTTTTTGCTTTTTTTTTCGTATGCTTTCATTTTACTTGTTTATTTCTTCGTTTTTAAAATTTTTATTTTTCTATTTTTTATTGCAAATCTTTTGTCTTTTCATTTTTATTCTTTTCTTGCTTTTCTTTTTTTTCCTATAAATTTCCTTTCGTTTCTTATTTGCGTTTTTAAATTCTCATACTTTTTTTTATTTTGCATTAACTTTTCTCTTTTTTAATTTTTTGTCTGACTTTTTATATTGTTAGGTCTTATATGTTTTTCAATTTTTTGTATTTTTTAAACTATTTTTTTTTCATTTTGTCATTCCATTTCATTTTTGAATTTTTATTCAATTTTTTCCTTTTTTATTTTTTTACTTTTTTTTTTTTTGTGCTTTTATTTATCTTTTTTCTTTTCTTTCATTTTTTTCTCTTTTATTTTTTATTTTCTTGCTTTGTTTATAGTTTCATAAATTTTTATAAAGTTTTGGAATTTTTTTTTTCTATCTTTTTTTCTTTTATCATTCTTGGTTATTTTCTATTGCATTTTTATAATTTTTCATTAACTTTTTCCCCTTTCAAATTTTTATTCTTTTTTTTATGTGCTTTCATTTTTTTTGTTCACTTTTTCCTTTGTTTTAAAAGTTTCCATAAATTTTTTTCTTTTTCTTTTCTTTCATATTTTTGCCTCTTCATTTTTATTTTTTTCTTCTTTTTCTCATTTTTTTGTCAAAATTTATTTTATGTATTATCTATTATGTATTTTGTATTTTCCTTTTTTTTTTTTTTCTTGCTTTTTCTTAAATCTTTTTGTTCACACTTTTTTTTTTATTTCTTCTTTATAATTTTAAAACCTCAAACTTCTCTTTTTGTCACTTTCTTTTATTTTTATTTATATTTTTATTAACTTTAATTTATTTTTCATCTTTCATATTTTATATCTTTGTTCCTCTCTTTGCTATTTTTTTTTTTGTACTTCTAAACTAAAAGATTTTTCCATTTATATTTGAAATTTTTATTCATTTTGTTTTCATTATATTTTTTGATTCGCGAATTTTTTATTTTTCTTACTTTGTTACTTTTTTTTTGTTTATTTTTATTTTTTCCTTTTTTGGTATTTTATTTAATTTTTCTCTTAATTTATTTTTTCAGTTATTTTATTTATATTCTAAAAATTTGTATAAAGTTCAATTTTTTTTATTTTTCGAATCTTTTTTATTTTCTTATTTTTTTTTTCTACTTTGTAATTTTTTAATAACTTTTTCCCTTCACAAAATTTCCTTCTTCTTTGCTTTTTTTTTTTCATATGCTTTCATTTTTACTTGTTTTAATTTTTTGTTGTTTTGTTTTTTTATTCCAAATCTTTTGTCTTTATTTTTCTTTCTTGCTATTCTATTTTTTTCCCACAAATTTCCTTTCATTTCTTATTTGCGCTTTTAAATTCTCATACTTTTTTTATTTTGCATTAACTTTTCTCTTTTTTAATTTTTTGTCTGACTTTTTATATTGTTAGGTCTTATATGTTTTTCAATTTTTTGTATTTTTTAAACTATTTTTTTTCATTTTGTCATTCCATTTCAATTTTGAAATTTTTATTCAATTTTTGCCCTTTTTTATTTTCTTACTTTTTATATTTTTTGTTGTATTTTTGTTTTTTGTGCTTTATTTATCTTTTATCTTTTTGTTTTTTATTTTCTTTCTTTGTTTATAGTTTCATAAATTTTTATAAAGTTTTGGAATTTTTTATTTTTCTAACTTTTTTTCTTTTATCATTCTTGGTTATTTTCTATTGCATTTTTATAATTTTTCATTAACTTTTTCTCCTTTCAAATTTTTCTTCTTTTTTCTATGTGCTTTCATTTATTTTTCTTCACTTTTTCCTTTGTTTTAAAATTTTCTATAAATTTTTTTCTTTTTCTTTTCTTTCATATTTTTGCCTCTTCATTTTTTATTTTTTCTTCTTTTTCTCATTTTTTTTCAAAATTTATTTTATGTATTTTGTATTTTCCTTTTTTATTTTTTTCTTGCTTTTTCTTAAATCTTTTTGTTCGCACTTTTTTTTATTTCTTCTTTATAATTTTAAAACCTCAAACTTCTTTTTTTGTGCATTTTCCTTTATTTTTATTTATATTTTTTATTAACTTTTATTTTATTTTTCATCTTTCATATTTTATATCTTTGTCCTCTATTTGTTATATTTTTTTTTTGTTTTTTTTTGTACATTCTAAACTAAAAGTTTTTTTCCATTTTATATTTCAAATTTTTATTCATTTTGTCTTTTGATATTTTTTTGATTCCCTAATTTTTTTATTTCTTACTTTGTTACTTTTTTCTTTTTGTTAATTTTTATTTTTTTCCTTAATTATCTTTTCATTTATTTTTTATTTATATTTTCAGGAATTTTATAAGTCAATTTTTTCTTATTTTTGAATCTTTTTAACTTTCTCTACTTTGCAAATTTTTTAATAACTTTCCCTCCACAAATTCCTTCTTCTTGTTGCTTTTTTTTCAGTATACTTTCATTTTTTCTTGTTTTTACTTTTTCGTTGTTTTTAAAATTTTTATTTTCTGTCTTTTATTCCAAAATCTTTCGTCTTTCATTTGTATCTTTTCTTCCTTTCTTTTTTTCTCTCAAAATTTCCTTTCATTTCTTATTTGCATTTTATAATTCTCATACTTTTTTTTTTTGGCATTAACTTTTCTCTTTTTTAATTTTTTGTTGACTTTTATATTGTTAGGTCTTATATGTTTTTCAATTTTTTGTATTTTTTAAACTAATTTTTTTTTCATTTGTCATTCCATTTCATTTTTGAATTTTTATTCAATTTTTGTCCTTTTTTATTTTCTTACTTTTTTTTTTTGCTTTATTTTTTTTTTTTTTTTATTTTTTTCTTTATTTATAGTTTCATAATTTTTATAAAGTTTTTGGAATTTTTATTTTTCTATCTTTTTTCTTTTATCATTCTGGTTATTTTCTATTGCATTTTTATAATTTTTCATTAACTTTTTCTCCTTTCAAATTTTTCTTCTTTTTTTTATGTACTTTCATTTTTTTTGTTCACTTTTTTCTTTGTTTTAAAATTTTCTATAAATTTTTTTCTTTTTGTTTTCTTTCATATTTTTGCCTCTTCATTTTTTTTCTCAAATTTTATTTTATATATTTTGTATTTTCCTTTTTTATTTTTTTTCTTGCTTTTGCTTAAATCTTTTTGTTCACACTTTTTTTTATTTCTTCTTTATAATTTTAAAACCTCAAACTTCTTTTTTTGTGCACTTTCTTTTATTTTTATTTATATTTTTTATTAACTTTTATTTTATTTTTCATCTTTCATATTTTATATCTTTGTCCTCTATTTGTTATATTTTTTTTTGTTTTTCTTTGTACATTCTAAACTAAAAGTTTTATTCATTTTGTCTTTTTATATTTTTTTGATTCGCTAATTTTTTATTTTCTTACTTTGTTACTTTTTTCTTTTCTGTTTATTTTTATTTTTTCCCCTAATTTATTTTTTATTTATATTTTAAAAATTTTTATAAAGTTCAAAATTTTTTTTATTTTTTATTTTCTTTTTTTTCTACTTTGTAATTTTTAATAACTTTTTCCCTTCACAATTTTTCCTTCTTTTTGCTTTTTTTCATATGCTTTCATTTTTAATTGTTTTAAAATTTTTAGTTTTTCTGTTTTTTATTCCAAATCTTTTTTCTTTTAATTTTTATTCTTTTCTTGCTTTTCTTTTTTTTTCCTACAAATTTCCTTTCATTTCTTATTTATGTTTTTAAATTCTCATACTTTTTTTTATTTTGCATTAACTTTTCTCTTTTTTAATTTTTTGTCTGACTATTTATATTGTTAGGTCTTTATATGTTTTTCAATTTTTTGTATTTTTTAAACTATTTTTTTTTTGTTTTTGTCATTCTATTTCCTTTTTGAAATTTTTATTCAATTTTTGACCTTTTTTTTTTCTTACTTTTTTATTTTTTATTGTTTATTTATTTTTTTTTGTGCTTTTTATCTTTTTTCTTTATTTATTTATTTATTTTTCCCTTTTTTCGTATTTTATATAATTTTCATTATTTTTTATTTATATTTTAAAACATTTTTATAAAGTTCAAAATTTTTTGTTTTTATTTTTTTATTTTCTTATTTTTTTACTTTGTAATTTTTTAATAACTTTTTCCCTTCACAATTTTCTTTCTTCTTTCTTTTTTTTCGTATGCTTTCATTTTTACTTGTTTTAATTTCTTCGTTATTTTAAATATTTTATTTTTTATTTTTTATTGCAAATCTTTTGTCTTTTCATTTTTATTCTTTTCTTGCTTTTCTTTTTTTTCCTATAAATTTCCTTTCGTTTCTTATTTGCGTTTTTAAATTCTCATACTTTTTTTATTTTGCATTAACTTTTCTCTTTTTAATTTTTTGTCCGACTTTTTATATTGTTAGGTCTTATATGTTTTTCAATTTTTTGTATTTTTTAAACTATTTTTTTTTCATTTTGTCATTCCATTTCATTTTTGAAATTTTTATTCAATTTTTGTCCTTTTTATATTTTTTGTTGTATTTTTTTTTTTTGTGCTTTATTTATCTTTTTCTATTTTTATTTTTTATTTTCTTTCTTTGTTTATAGTTTCATAAATTTTTATAAAGTTTTGGAATTTTTTATTTTTCTATCTTTTTTTCTTTTATCATTCTTGGTTATTTTCTATTGCATTTTTATAATTTTTCATTAACTTTTTCCCCTTTCAAATTTTTATTCTTTTTTTTATGTGCTTTCATTTTTTTTTTGTTCACTTTTTCCTTTGTTTTAAAAGTTTCCATAAATTTTTTTCTTTTTCTTTTCTTTCATATTTTTGCCTCTTCATTTTTTCTTCATTTTTTTGTCAAAATTTATTTTATGTATTATTATTATGTATTTTGTATTTTCCTTTTTTATTTTTTTCTTGCTTTTTTTTTATTTCTTCTTTATAATTTTAAAACCTCAAACTTCTCTTTTTGTCACTTTCTTTTATTTTTATTTATATTTTTTATTAACTTTTATTTTATTTTTCATCTTTCATATTTTATATCTTTGTCCTCTCTTTGCTATTTTTTTTTTTTTGTTTTTCTTTGTACATTCTAAACTAAAAGATTTTTCCATTTTATATTTGAAATTTTTATTCATTTTGTTTCATTATATTTTTTTGATTCGCGAATTTTTTATTTTCTTACTTTGTTACTTTTTGTTTTTGTTTATTTTTATTTTTTCCTTTTTTGGTATTTTATTTAATTTTTTCTCTTAATTTATTTTTTCATTTATTCTTTTATTTATATTTTAAAATTTTTTATAAAGTTCTAAATTTTTTTTTATTTTCTGAATCTTTTTTATTTTCTTATTTTTTTTCTACTTTGTAATTTTTTAATAACTTTTTCCCTTCACAAATTTCCTTCTTCTTGCTTTTTTTTTTTTCATATGCTTTCATTTTTACTTGTTTTAATTTTTTCGTTGTTTTAAAATTTTTATTTTTTGTTTTTATTCCAAATCTTTTGTCTTTTTATTTTTATTCTTTTCTGCTTTCTATTTTTTTCCCACAAATTTCCTTTCATTTCTTATTTGCGCTTTTAAATTCTCATACTTTTTTTATTTTGCATTAACTTTTCTCTTTTTTAATTTTTTGTCTGACTTTTTATATTGTTAGGTCTTATATGTTTTTCAATTTTTTGTATTTTTTAAACTATTTTTTTTCATTTTGTCATTCCATTTCAATTTTGAATTTTTATTCAATTTTTGTCCTTTTTTATTTTCTTACTTTTATATTTTTTTGTTTTTGTTTTTTGTATCTTTTTTGTTTTTTATTTTCTTTCTTTGTTTATAGTTTCATAAATTTTTATAAAGTTTTGGAATTTTTTTTTTTTCTAACTTTTTTCTTTTATCATTCTTGGTTATTTTCTATTGCATTTTTATAATTTTTCATTAACTTTTTCTCCTTTCAAATTTTTCTTCTTTTTTCTATGTGCTTTCATTTTTTTTTGTTCACTTTTTCCTTTGTTTTAAAATTTTCTATAAATTTTTTTCTTTTTCTTTTCTTTCATATTTTTGCCTCTTCATTTTTTATTTTTTCTTCTTTTTTCTCATTTTTTTTTTTTATGTATTTTCTATTTTCCTTTTTTATTTTTTTTCTTGCTTTTTCTTATATCTTTTTGTTCACACTTTTTTTTATTTCTTCTTTATAATTTTAAAACCTCAAACTTTTTTTTGTGCACTTTCTTTATTTTTATTTATATTTTTATTTACTTTTATTTTATTTTTCATCTTTCATATTTTATATCTTTGTCCTCTATTTGTTTATTTTTTTTTGTTTTTTGACATTCTAAACTAAAAGTTTTTTCCATTTTATATTTGAAATTTTTATTCATTTTGTCTTTTTATATTTTTTTGATTCGCTAATTTTTTATTTTCTTACTTTGTTACTTTTTCCTTTTTGTTTATTTTTATTTTATTTTTTCTATTATTTATTTTTTCTTTATTTTTTATTTATTTTAAAAATTTTTTATAAAGTTCAAAATTTTTTTTTCTACTTTGCAATTTTTTAATAACTTTTTCCCTTCACAAATTTCCTTCTTTTAGCTTTTTTTTTTTCATATGCTTTCATTTTTACTTGTTTTAATTTTTTATTTTTTTGTTTTTTATTCCAAATCTTTTGTCTTTTCATTTTTATTCTTTCTTTTTTTTCCACAAATTTCCTTTCATTTCTTATTTGCGTTTTTAAATTCTCATACTTTTTTTATTTTTTGTTTGACTTTTTATATTGTTAGGTCTTATATGTTTTTCAATTTTTTGTATTTTTTAAACTTTTTTTTCATTTTGTCATTCCATTTCATTTTTGAAATTTTTTATTCAATTTTTGTCCTTTTTTATTTTCTTACTTTTTATATTTTTTGTTGTTTTTTTGTTTTCTTTTCTTTTTTATTTTCTTTCTTTGTTTATATTTTCATAATTTTTTATAAAGTTTTAGAATTTTTTATTTTTCTATCTTTTTTTCTTTTATCATTCTTGCTTATTTTCTATTGCATTTTTTTAATTTTTCATTAACTTTTTCTCCTTTCAAATTTTTCTTCTCTTTTCTATGTGCTTTCATTTTTTTTTGTTCACTTTTTCCTTTGTTTTTAAATTTTCTATAAATTTTTTTCTTTTTCTTTTCTTTCATATTTTTGCCTCTTTCATTTTATTTTTCTTCTTTTTTCAATTTTTCCTCAAATTTGATTTTATGTATTTTTGTATTTTCCTTTTTTATTTTTTTCTTGCTTTTTTTATATCTTTTTTGTTCACACTTTTTTTTTATTTCTTTCTTATAATTTAAAACCTCAAGACTCTTTTTTGTGCAATTCTTTTTTTTTATTTATATTTTTTATTTACTTTTTATTTTATTTTTTCATCTTTCATATTTATATCTTTGCCTCTATTTGTTATATTTTTTTTTGTTTTTTTTTTGTACATCTAAACTAAAAGGTTTTTTCCATTTTATATGTTGAAATTTTTATTCATTTTGTCTTTTTATATTTTTTTGATTCGCTAATTTTTTTATTTTCTTACTTTGTTACTTTTTTCCTTTTGTTTATTTTATTTATTTTTTATTAATTTTTTTATTTTATATTTTTAAAAAATTTTTATAAAGTTCAAATTTTTTTTTTCTACTTTGCAATTTTTTAATAACTTTTTCCCTTCACAATTTTCCTTCCTTTTGCTTTTTTTTTTCATATGCTTTCATTTTTACTTGTTTTAATTTTTAATTTTTCTGTTTTTTATTCCAAATCTTTTGTCTTTTCATTTTTATTCTTTCTCTTTTTTTTCCACAAATTTCCATTCATTTCTTATTTGCGTTTTTAAATTCTCATACTTTTTTTTATTTTGCATTAACTTTTCTCTTTTTTAATTTTTTGTCTGACTATTTATATTGTTAGGTCTTTATATGTTTTTCAATTTTTTGTATTTTTTAAACTATTTTTTTTTTTTTGTCATTCTATTTCCTTTTTGAAATTTTTATTCAATTTTTGACCTTTTTTTTTTTCTTACTTTTTTATTTTTTTTATTGTTTTTTTTATTTTTTTTTGTGCTTTATTTATCTTTTTTCTTTATTTATTTATT
>NW_019168174.1:0-25000 GCF_002303985.1 Durio zibethinus | reverse complement strand
GGTTCTGACGAAGCTGACGAAGATGGTTCTGACGAAGCTGACGAGATGGTTCTGACGAAGCTGACGAAGATGGTTCTGACGAAGCTGACGAAGATGGTTCTGACGAAGCTGACGAAGATGGTTCTGACGAAGCTGACGAAGATGGTTCTGACGAAGATGGTATTGATTATGATCCATTTCAGTCTGACCAAGAAGAGCCTTATATGGATGGTATTGATTCTGATCCATTTCAGTATGACGAAGATAAAGTTCAGTATGACGAAGATAAAGTTCAGTATGACAAAGATAAAGTTCAGTTTGACAAAGATAAAGTTCAGTATGACAAAGATAAAGTTCAGTTTAACAAAGATAAAGATGGTATTAATTATGATCCATTTCAGTTTAACAAAGATAAAGATGGTCTTGATTCTGATCCATTTCAGTATGACGAGATAAAGTTCAGTATGACGAAGATAAAGTTCAGTATGACAAAGATAAAGTTCAGTTTGACGAAGATAAAGATGGTATTTGATTCTGATTCCATTTCAGTATGACGAAGATAAAGTTCAGTATGACAAAGATAAAGTTCAGTTTGACAAAGATAAAGTTCAGTTTGACAAAGATAAAGTTCAGTTTGACAAAGATAAAGATAAAGATGGTATTGATTATGATCCATTTCAGTTTGACAAAGATAAAGATGGTATTGATTCTGATCCATTTCAGTATGACGAAGATGGTATTGATTCTTATCCGTTTGAGTATGACGAAGATGGTATTGATTCTGATCCGTTTGAGTATGACGAAGAGCCCTATAAAGATCGTCTTGATTCTTATCAAAGAGAGACAGGATTAACTGAGGCTATTCAAACAGGTACGGGTCAACTAAACGGTATTCCTATAGCAATCGGGGTTATGGATTTTCAGTTTATGGGGGGTAGTATGGGATCCGCAGTAGGCGAGAAAATCACCCGTTTGATCGAATATGCTACCAATAATTTTTTGCCTCTTATTCTAGTGTGTGCTTCCGGAGGAGCACGCATGCAAGAAGGAAGTTTGAGCTTGATGCAAATGGCTAAAATATCTTCTGCTTTATATGATTATCAATCAAATAAAAGTTATTTTATGTATCAATTCTTACATCTCCTACTACTGGTGGAGTGACCGCGAGTTTTGGTATGTTGGGGGATATCATTATTGCTGAACCCAATGCCTATATTGCATTTGCGGGTAAAAGAGTAATTGAGCAAACATTGAATATAACAGTACCTGAAGGTTCACAGGAGGCTGAATATTTATTCCATAAGGGTTTATTCGATCCAATCGTACCACGTAATCCTTTAAAGGGTGTTCTGAGTGAGTTATTTCAGTTCCACGGTTTTTTTCCTTTGAATCAAATTCAATCAAGTAGAGTCTTAAGTTAAATTATTTTCTTTGTAGTGAAAAGGCAGTTAGTTAGTTTATCAGAATCAAAGTCAAAGCCCGCATAATGGGCTTTGACTTTGTGACATAAAATGGAATTGTCGAAAAACGAATTTTATCTTGCTCTATTGCGTATGTTTATATAATTCAAATATAGAAAAATATAAATATAGAGTTTTGCATCTTTCTATATCTCCCGAGAATTCTATTTTTACTAAAAATCCCTGTTCTTGGATCGGATTCTAACGAATCGAATCTTTCGACAATTTGTAATAAACTCTTTCTCAATTTGTAATAAACTCTTTCTTTATTAAATTCAAATTAGAAATTAAAATTAGAAGACAAGAACAATAGAATAATAATAATAAGAAAAGTAGGAATAAAGTAAGATAATAAAGAAAGTGGATTATCTTATCATACACCTATTTTATTTCATTTAGAAAGATGGGCAAGTCCCTTTATTTAATTCTACATTCCTTGCACTTATTAGATAAGATATATATATTAGATATATATACTCGCTTAGATATACTTAGTATTTAGATATACTTAGTATTTAGATATACTTAGTATAATATTTAGATATACTTAGTATTTCGATATACTTAGTATAATATTTAGATATACTTAGTATAATATACGAATTATAATATAATTATTATTATTATAAGATATATTTATAACTAACTTTATAACTAACAATATAACAATAACAGGTACGAATATTAAATTGAGGTACCCATTTTATGACAATTCCCTCTATTTTTGTGCCTTTAGTAGGCCTAGTATTTCCGGCAATTGCAATGGCTTCTTTATCTTTGTATGTTCAAAAAACTAAGATTTTTTAGATTCGATGGGGCCAAGGCCAAGACCAAATCTTATCTATTTTTTTTTCACGACTTAGATGCCACGGATATCTATTTAGTAGAATATTGTATAACATCCATCCGGCTTCCCCGAACATAAATGAAAAAGCTCCTCTTATGCATACGTAAACATGATATAGGGGTAAATGAATTATAGCAAGTGGATCGGTACCGGACGAATGTATGAAATTAAAGTCTATATATCTAGTAGATCTGTATAGGGATCATATAAAGGGGATGATTTTAGATCTAAGCAATTTGATGAATTACTTCTAAAAGTTCATATCAAAATAGCACTAGTTGATGAGAGTTACTTCGGAAACAAAAAAAGTAAAGTCAAATTTTTTTGCTTATTTTCTCAATTCCAATAAAATGCAACTGGATCTAGTATGTATGAGTTGGCGATCAGAATCTATATGGATAGAATTTATAGTGGGGTCTCGAAAAACAAGCAATTTCTGCTGGGCCTTTATTCTTTTTTTTGGTTCATTAGGGTTTTTATTAGTTGGAACTTCTAGTTATCTTGGTAGGAATTTGATATCTTTATTTCCGTCTCAGCAAATAGTTTTTTTTCCACAAGGAATCGTGATGTCTTTCTATGGGATCGCGGGTCTCTTTATTAGTTCCTATTTGTGGTGCACGATTTTTTGGAATGTAGGTAGTGGTTATGATCGATTCGATAGAAAAGAGGGAATAGTATGTATTTTTCGTTGGGGTTTTCCTGGAAAAAATCGTCGCATCTTTCTACGATTCCTTATGAAAGATATTCAGTCCATCAGAATAGAAGTTAAAGAGGGTATTTATGCTCGGCGTGTCCTTTATATGGAAATCAGAGGCCAGGGGGCCGTTCCCTTGACTCGTACTGATGAGAATTTGACTCCACGAGAAATTGAGCAAAAAGCTGCTGAATTGGCCTATTTTTTGCGTGTACCGATTGAAGTCTTTTGAAATGAATTGCAGAATAAATGCTTTCTCGGCAGGAGGAAAAAACTCAAGACAAGAAGCCTCTTTTTTCTATAGCAGAACTAAACTGAAGTTTCTTAAGAATGCCCACTCGAACCAAAGAAGACGTATACGGAAGAGTCATAACATAAAACAAAACTGTTTTTTTTTTTTTGTCCACAAAAATTGTTTTTTATGCGTCTGTAAATGTAAAACCACTCAACTTAATTCAGTAACAAAACAAGCAAGAAATCGAAATAATGGATTCATCTCATATATCAAAGTATTTCGAAATATTTAACTTTTTATTTTCAATATTTGGAGTTGATACGTTAGATACAGATAGATTATATCTTGTAAATTTTCTCTACTTTCCTTTTGTCAATCAGCCCCTCCCCTTTTATCCTTTCTTTTGTGCTCCTTAAGAACTAAACAAGTAGATTTCTTTCTTATAACATAATGATAAATGTAATGATAACTTTTCTGTCTTTTTTTGTCACTCATTTTTGATCATCATAATATTTTTCATAATTTTTTTTTTTTCAATTATTCCCGGACTCTAGACTATATACAGTCTAGATAACCCGCGAAAATTTTTCGACATATTTGATTGATATCTTGATATAGACAGGGAGCTCCTTCGTCTCAAAATCTGAATAGAATAATCTTTATTATTTGAAGCGGTTCTTTCGGGCAGTTATCGAAAGAGGGCAATTGCTTCGAATTTGATCAATTGAGATATCTGGAAACAATAATATATATATATATTTCATTCGAACATTCGAATTCAAAGTGGATTCTTATTTTCTATTTCTGTACTCTTTTTAGATTCAAGGACTAAGCACTGAATCAAAAAAAAAAAAACAGAGAATAGATTCATGGGCCCCTACCTTATAATTTATCTTATAATTTATAATATAATGAAAGTCATGCTTGATAGAAAGATTAGATCACATAAAGTCAACGAATGAGGTGGGTTCATTAACAATTCACAGATGAAAAAATGGCAAAAAAGAAAGCATTCACTCCCCTTCTATATTTTGCATCTATAGTATTTTTGCCCTGGTGGATCTCTCTCTCATTTAATAAAAGTCTGAAATCTTGGATTACTAATTGGTGGAATACTAGGCAATCCGAAACTTTTTTGAATGATATTCAAGAAAAAAGTATTCTAGAACAATTCATAGAAGTAGAGGAACTCCTCCTGTTGGACGAAATGATAAAAGAATACCCGGAAACACATCTACAAAAACTTCGTATAGGAATCCACAAAGAAACGATCCAATTGATCAAGATGCACAATGAGGATCGTATCCATACGATTTTGCACTTCTCGACAAATCTAATCTGTTTCGTTATTCTAAGTGGTTATTCTATTTTGGGTAATGAAGAACTTGTTATTCTTAACTCTTGGGTTCAAGAATTCCTATATAATTTAAGCGACACAATAAAAGCTTTTTCTATTCTTTTATTAACTGAGTTCTGTGTCGGATTCCATTCGCACCACGGTTGGGAACTAATGATTGGCTATATCTACAAAGATTTTGGATTTGCTCATAATGATCAAATTATATCTGTTCTTGCTTGTACCCTTCCAGTCATTCTAGATACAATTTTTAAATATTCGATCTTTCGTTATTTAAATCATGTATCGCCGTCACTTGTAGTTATTTATCATTCACTGACTGACTGAAAAATGATTCACGGATTCAATTAGAATCTTTCTTACTTTGTATATAAGCAAAGAATGCAAAGTCGTACTTACTTTACTCTTTCTACCCATCAGGGGAATACAATTCCTCCTCTATTTCAGTAAATTTTTTTTTTTTCAGTAAAAGTAAATAGCAGAATCGTGGATAGGGAACTATACTAGTGACCTACCTAATTTTATTGTAGAAATTTTCGGGATCAATGATTGTACCATGCAAACTAGAAATACTTTTTCTTGGATAAAGGAGGAGATTACTCGATCCATTTCCGTATCGCTCATGATCTATATAATAACCGGGGCATCCATTTCAAATGCATATCCATTTTTGCGCAGCAGGGGTATGAAAATCCACGAGAAGCAACTGGGCGTATTGTATGTGCCAATTGCCATTTAGCTAATAAACCCGTGGATATTGAGGTTCCACAAGCGGTACTTCCTGATACTGTATTTGAAGCGGTTGTTAGAATTCCTTATGATATGCAACTGAAACAAGTTCTTGCTAATGGTAAGAAAGGGGGCTTTGAATGTGGGTGCTGTTCTTATTTTACCGGAGGGGTTTGAGTTAGCCCCACCTGATCGTATTTCGCCCGAGATGAAAGAAAAGATAGGCAATCTGTCTTTTCAGAACTACGCCCCACTCAGAAAATATTCTTGTGATAGGTCCTGTTCCTGTCAAAAATATAGTGAAATCACCTTTCCTATTCTTTCCCCAGACCCTGCTAGTAATAAGGATGTTCATTTCTTAAAATATCCCATTATACGTAGGCGGAAATAGGGAAGGGGTCAGATTATCCCGACGGGAACAAAAGTAACAATACAATTTATAATGCTACGGCAACAGGTATAGTAAGCAAAATCATACGAAAAGAAAAGGGGGGTACGAAATAAACCATAACGGATGCATTGGATGGACATCAAGTGGTTGATATTATCCCCCAGGACCAGAACTTCTTGTTTCAGAGGGTGAATCTATCAAACTTGATCAACCATTAACAAGTAATCCTAATGTGGGTGGATTTGGTCAGGGGGATGCAGAAATAGTACTTCAAGATCCACTACGGTGTCCAAGGCCTTTTGTTCTTCTTGGCATCTATTGTTTTTGCACAAATCTTTTTGGTTCTTAAAAAGAAACAATTTGAAAAGGTTCAAGTGTCCGAAATGAATTTCTAGATCCGTGGATTTATCAACATCAAATTTGTAAAAAAGAACAAATTCTTCCTGGCAATTAGGTTAGGTATGATGAAAAAGTATGAAAAGTCTTTTGCTTGTTTATATTCTTTCTCTAGGAATTACTTTTACCGCATTCAAAATCTGTATATTGTGAAGAAGACTATTTGTCTTTACCCCTTCTTTTCTTTTTTCAATCTAAATGGGAGGGTGTAATTATATCCCTATTGTCAGATTGAAATGTCACAGAATGGGTTTTGTTTTCTAAATTCAATTTGATTAGATACTAAACATAAGATAAGTAAGCGGAGAATAGAAAGGAAGGATAAATGAGGGGAACAAATAATTACAGGGAGTATTCTTCGTCTTCCTAGCCTTCGGCACAAGAAAAGGATGTGTAAAATTCCTTTTCTTGTGTCGAAATAATAACAATTCCGGATCCCATTCGTCAAAGATTTCTATTCTTAGTTTATATTTTTCCAGATTTTTCAGAACCCTTTATTTTTTAGATTTACTTATAATAGATAATAGATTATAATAGATAATAGAATAAGTAATAAAGTAATCGAATAAGTAATAAGGATAATATAATAAGTATAAAATAAGTATAAATAAGTATAAAATAAGTATAAGTATAAATAAGTATAATATAATATAATAAGTAATGGACAACCAAAAAAAAGAGAAGGAATCCTTTTTTTTATAAATATAAAATAGAAGCAAGGCGATGAACTTATAAAAAAATTTCAAACTTTGATGAAATACTAAAATAAATAGAGTAAGGTTAGACTAGTCTAGAAAGGGTTTGCTTGATATCTGGTCGACAGAAAAAAAAAGAAATATTAAAATTAAATATTAAAATATTAAAATTAAATATTAAAAAAAATTAAATATTAAAATTAAATATATATTGTGATTGTGTCATCCAGGAAAAGGAAATTGAGTGATTCCTTTTTTTCTCTAACCTTGAAAGTATCGATAGATACTATCGAAGAACAGATGCTATGAATAATTAATCGAGTTCATTTTTCAAAAACATCATCGGAAAAAGTGATCTATTTGTGTCATTTATATTTATACGAACAAAATATTATGATCATTAAGAATTCAACGGGACCCCTCCTCGCGAATCAGACAAAGAAAGAGGAGGCGGGGCCCCGTTGAGTTCTTACACTTTCATGCCTATAACTTAGTTCATCCCATTATTACATATTACAGGGACGAACCCAATCCAGATATGAACCATAAAAGAAAAATACCTATTAAACCGATCACAGGAATACCAGTTACCGTACCTATTATCCAAAGAGGAATCCTTCCAGTAGTATCGGCCATTTATCCCGCTTCCCTCCACATTTCATCAAGTGGTCATGCTAAAGACATAAACAGTCATAGATAATTATGAGATGCAATCCTTCCGAATGGGATAAGAGAATTCCTACTATTATTTAGTATTCTACTACTCTTTTTTTCTTAATTGAAGAAATAATTGGAAAATAAAACAGCAAGTACAAAAATGAGTAATAACCCCCAGTAGAGACTGGTACGATTCAATTCAACATTTTGTTCGTTCGGGTTTGATTGTGTCATAGCTCTATAATTAATTCGGATTAGGTTTATCGTTGGATGAACTGCATTGCTGATATTGACCCCAAAAAAGAAACGGTAGGTACAGCTAGTCCGTGAACAGCCAACCATCGCACTGTAAAAATTGGATAGGTTCGATCTATGGTCATTGGGTCCTCCTAAAAAGATCTACTAAATTCATCGAGTTGTTCCAAAGAATCAAAACGGCCGGTTATTAATGGAATTCCTTGTCGGCTCTCTGTAAAATACTCGTTTGGACGAGGGCTTCCAAACACATCATAAGCTAAACCTGTGCTGACGAATAACCAACCCGCAATGAATAGGGAAGGTATAGTAATACTATGAATGATCCAGTATCGAATACTGGTAATAATATCAGCAAAAGAACGTTCTCCTGTGCTTCCAGACATGCTGAGCTCCGCATATTCTTGTAGGGGATCGATTCCGTAAAAGATGAGATCAGTAAACGGAAATTCACTGAAATTCAATCTTTGTGAGATCGTCAATATTGTACCAAAGGTATTTTTAGAGTATACCGAATCAGTATAGCTATCCTTCTTCTGACACAGCAACGCAATTTCAAACAGTATATCGACATGAAGTGCTAGATAATTTCTTTCTTCTTCTTGCTTGTCGATGTATAACCACGTATCATGCGATAGAAAATTCCTCAAATTCCTGGAATATAATATAGGGGATTCTATTATTGGTTTGGGGCTAGAAACGGAAGATCAGGTAACCCGTGAATCCAACAAGTTTATAATAATTCATGAAGGAAATTATCATATTTCCGCAAGTCAATTAGATGCGAAATCTAAAAATTGACTTTTTTTCGTAATTGCATAAGAGGTTTTGTTTTTTGTTGTAAGCCCTCCTTTTTTTATTTTAAGGAATTGCTTAGTCGTCTAGTAACAAGTAAGAGTAGTCGATAGTATTAGATATAGATAAAAAAAAGAGCAAGGAATAAAAAAAAAATTCTACTAATCAATATTTGTGAGGCGGCCTTTCTTGTATTCTTGTATTAGATCCAAAGGTTTTTTCTTGACCTAACTACAAAGATGATGAATCTATTTCTTTTCTTTCTACTCTTGTCCTGCCGCTCTATTTTTGTGAATACCGTTTAGAATGATTGATGAATCAAAAAATTTCAATTGAACTTATTCTTTCAATTGGTATTTTTGCTTATCCCCGTCTCTTTTAAAAATTGAAACTTAGGTAAGTGCTTTATAAACATATGTATAAAAAGAACATATTTCATTTAGCTCCTTCATGCCTACTCTAACTAGTTATTTCGGTTTTTTACTAGCGGCTTTAACTATAACCTCAGCTCTATTTATTGGTCTGAGTAAGATACGACTTATTTGAAAATTAATTGAATGAACGAACAATTAATAAAAACAAAGTTTTCTGTCCTATTCCATATATTCTATAGTTCCTTACCGTGTTAATTATCAATTATTAGTTATTGATATTCATGG
Organism: Durio zibethinus; assembly: GCF_002303985.1. The sequence continues at coordinate 15,851 of NW_019168174.1, read as the reverse complement.
GCAATAGAGATTAATATTTAGGGATAGATATTACCTTTCTTTTTCTCCTTTCAAATAAATTGAAATGATTGAAGTTTTTCTATTTGGAATCGTCTTAGGTCTAATTCCTATTACTTTGGCTGGATTATTCGTAACCGCATATTTACAATACATACGTGGTGATCAGTTGGACCTTTGATTAATTAACATCTCTTTTTTTGACTGACCCCTTTAATTTTAATTTAATTAATTTAATTCAAGGAGGTCAAATTCGAATTGCTGTTCAATTTTTTTTTTTTTTTTTTTTTTTCAGTTCGGTGTAATTTTCGACTTAACAAGAGCGGAATCACGCTCTGTAGGATTTGAACCTACGACATTGGGTTTTGGAGACCCACGTTCTACCGAACTGAACTAAGAGCGCTTTCTTATCATAATAAATAAGACTGTAAAAAAGAGGATTCTTTTATTTTATAACCCCAATACATCGTGCACACCTATACTATCATATATCATATATAATATGAGAAAATGATAGATTATGTATGCTTAATTTTAATCAATCTAAAACTAAAATGGCTCCCTCCTTACTGCTCAAAGGAGAAGTAATAGGTAGGGATGACAGGATTTGAACCCGTGACATTTTGTACCCAAAACAAACGCGCTACCAAGCTGCGCTACATCCCTTTCAATTGGCCTACGATGTTATTGTAGAGAATCCCTGTCTTGTTTTCCACACCCTTATTTCATCTATTGATATACAAAAATTATCTTTCCATTTCCTCTTTTTGGTCTCATATCATATAACAACCATATAATGAATAATAAATGAATCTTTTTGGCGGGAATTCTCAGGCAGAAAGGGACCTATTTTGCTGTTTTAAGAAAAGGAAAATCTTATCTATCGAATCATTGTACATTTAAATTTTAATTTTGAATTAGGAATTCCGGGTACAAATATACAAATACAAGTGGTCTTTAACCACACATACATGTGATTATATATGTATTACCATAATGTATGTAATACGATAAAGAAGGAGGATTTTAAATGCGAGATCTAAAAACATATCTTTCCGTAGCACCGGTACTAAGTACTCTCTGGTTCGGTTCTTTAGCGGGTTTATTGATAGAGATCAATCGTTTCTTCCCGGATGCGTTAACATTCCCTTTTTTTTAATTCTAGTTATTGTCGCGGGACGGGGTGAAAAAGATTAGATCGATATACAATCAAATATCTGTGACTAATCTCTCGCCCCCCCTTGACTTTAGTTGTTTTTAGAATTATAATTATATAAGAAATGAATTCTAATTATATAAGAAATAATTCTATTTAGTTTTTTTAGAATTCTAATTATATAAGAATTATATAAATAAATAAGGAAGGTAGAACGAAAAAAGTGGATTGAACCTCAACAAAACTTGGGTTCAAGCTCCAATTAAATTACTAGTAGAGCGAAAAGAGAAATGTGGCTGGAACAACAGTATCCTACAAGATACTTAAAGAAAATACCGTACTGTGATTCTAAATCGAGTTAGAAATCATTGTATTACTTATTTACTATTAGTATAATACATATTGATTTACTATATTGATTGCAATTGATTGCAACGAAATCTTTCAGGATTTGGTTTTGAGTTAGCAACTTTTATTTATTTATTTTCATTCCTTTCTTCTTCACTTTTGATCGGAAAATAGAAGAGTTGGGTGAATTAAAAACTCAAAGGGGGTTCATGGCCAAGAGTAAAGATGTCCGAGTAACGATTATTTTGGAATGTACCAGTTGTGTTCGAAACGTCGTTAATAAGGAATCAACGGGCATTTCCAGGTATATTACTCAAAAAAATCGACACAATACGCCTAGTCGATTGGAATTGAAGAAATTCTGTTCCTATTGTTACAAACATACAATTCACGGGGAGATAAAGAAATAAATCGAATCAAGTACTCGTATGTCAACCCTTCCCGAGAATATGAGAAAATAGGACATTAGGTATTTAGGTAACATTAGGTATTTAGTATGAGAAAATAGGACATTAGGTATTCAGGTATAATAATATATATTATATAATATATTAAGTAATATTAAGTATATAATTAGTTAGATATAATATATAACTAATATATAACAAATATTTTATTTATATATTAGTCTATATTTGTATTTCCTTGTCTATTCCACGCTTTCTTTTTAAAGTGAAGTTTTTTAGTTTTAAATTATTCTATATGCACGTTAATAAATTTTTAACCTTTTTAACCTGGTATATGATTGTATCAATATTCTTTTATTTTTTTTATTCTATTTTTTATTTAGTTCTTATTTTTTTAATAATTTTTTTCTTTATTCTCGAGTCAATTATTTATTTTTTTAGTTTACCGTCTTCGAATGATTTTTAGTTTACAGTCTTCGAATGATTAGGAGTTGGATTTTCATTGATTAGGAATTAGATTTTTAATATCACTAACTATTTTTTTTTTATTTTCTATTCGTGCATAATGATTATTTTAATATTGTTAATTTTAATATTGTTGTTAATTTTAATATTGTTAATATTGTATTATTTATTATATTGTATGATTTATTCATTACTATATTTTTTAGTTATTACTATATTTTGTATTTATTACTATATTTCATTATTTATTTCTTATTTTATTAATTATTTATTATTTTCGTGTCGGTTCTATATATATTTATAAATTATATTTATTTATTATTTATGTATTATCACAGTTATAGATATTTATTTAAATTATATTTATATATTAAATATATTAAAATATTAAATTATATTTATATTTTATATATTAAATATATTAAAATATGAAATTATATTTATATATTAAATATATTAAAATATGAAATTATATTTAAATAAATATCTATAAATAATATAATAATAAAATAAACTAATAAAATAAACAAATAAATAATAAATAAATAATTAAAATAAACTAATAAAATAAACAAATAAATAAGAAATAAATAATAAATAAATAATACAATAATAAAAAAAACAAAGCAAATCGTATTTATTCTATTAATTCTATAATTTGAATTTGATCCGATCAAAATAGGATTTTAGAAAAGGATAGGATAGGATTATTTTTAGAAATAAGGAATAAAGAAATGATGGATAAATACAAGCGATCTTTTCGTAGGCGTTTGCCCCCGATCCAATCGGGGGATCGAATTGATTATAGAAACATGAGTTTAATTAGTCGATTTATTAGTGAACAAGGAAAAATCTTATCTAGGCGAGTAAATAGATTGACTTTAAAACAACAACGATTAATTACTATTGCTATAAAACAAGCTCGTATTTTATCTTCGTTACCCTTTATTAATAATGAGAAACGATTTGAAAGAAGGGAGTCGACCGCTAGAACTAGAACCAGAAATGAGAAACGATTTGAAAGAAGAGAGTCGACCGCTAGAACTACTGCTCTTAGAACCAGAAATAAATAGGCTTACCCTTCAATTGACTCAAAATTATCAAACGTAGACTGATGCTTTATTCAAAAAATCTGATAATCAAAATTGTCGTGTCGTAAGAAAAAAGAAATAAATAAAAGAATCGAATCGGGTTGGGGAAGAAAAATAAATTTTTTTTTTTTTTATTGAGCGTCTTCGCTCATCTTGTTTTCTTGTTTTGATGACCTTATCAGAATTTTTTTATCATATTAATTTCTACTCTACCTCCCTCGAGTTCATTCTCGAGGGAACCCCATTTCATTTAAAGCATTTCGGTGGATTCCTTCCGATCTCCTTATTTTATAATCTCGTTGGAAATCATATAAAGACAATTCCTATTTGAGATAGCTATTTGTGCAAGTATTTTACGATTAAGAAGCAACTGTTTCTTGTACCGATTTTTTATTAATCTACTATAATTATAGGATACCCCCATTCCTCGAATTCCTGCATTTATTCGAGTGATCCACAAACGACGAAAATATCTTTTTTTCCTATCTCTATCCCGATCAGCCGAAACCAAAGCTCTTACTCTTTGTCTCCGAGCTATATATCCCTCTTTCATTCTGGTCATTGAATAAAAGAAATTTTGATGAATAACTAATTCTTTCTTTCAGTTATTCTTTTCTAGTCTATTAATAACAAAACGGATTCTTCCAATGTATAAAATAAAAATTCCAATGGCTTTTGCTACTATAACCGTCCCGCCCACGATTTTTCCTTTTTTCTAGGCATTTCATTTCGCCTTGAAATAAGAAATTGTATTGATACTAGGTATCAAAAAAAGCATATTAACTAAAATAAAGGAGTAAATAGAAATGGATAAATAAATAGTGGGTTCCATCGTTTCTATGGTTACTTCTTAAACGGTGAGGTCCCCTCTATACACCGGAGCTCATTCCTTCATTTAACATTTAATTGGTAACTTGTACAGTTCACACTCTTCGGCTCTACTCATAAATTTTTCAGTAATAGATCTTTCACAACGAGATCTATCTTATACAGTAACGGTATGTAATTAGGAGGATTAATTGGGTAGCTGACCCTGTTAGTCCGTTCTTTGCAAGAGTCGAAGCATAATCTTTTTGCTTTTTAAATAGGATTTTCCCCGCTTAATGGATAAGCATTTGCTACCAATGGGGAATTTTTAAAAAATTCCAAGATTGGATTTGCGCCAATGGAAACCATAAATTTCATACACAATAGAAGGATATGGTAGATCTATCTTTTTTAGATAGTGAACGGAAGAACCCCATTCTATTCACTGGTACTGATCGTTGATACTGAAAAATTGTTTCCTTTTTCTCAGCCCATGATCTGAACAAGTCGCACATACACCCTAGTACATCTTCCTCGGCGCTGAGGACATCCCCGAAGAGCAGGGGCTTTCGTGACATTTCTAATTGGCTGTCTTGCATTTCTAATAAGTTGTTTAATAGTTGGCATGCTGAATCATATACAATCATATACATAATAGACTGGTTTAGATCGATCCTAACCAGATGATTATGAATTACTTCTTTTTCTCTTTAATAGATTAATAAAATATTAATCTATTAAAGAGAAAAAGAAGGAAAGGAATAAGAGGGATTAAATCAATCTAAATCAAAATTAAATGGTGTTCCATTGTCGTCAAATGGTGGTCTTCCATTGCCATTGTCGTCAAATGGTGGTCTTCCATTGCCATTGTCGTCAAATGGTGGTCTTCCATTGCCATTGTCGTCAAATGGTGGTCTTCCATTGCCATTGTCGTCAAATGGTGGTCTTCCATTGCCATTGTCGTCAAATGGTGGTCTTCCATTGCCATTGTCGTCAAATGGTGGTCTTCCATTGCCATTGTCGTCAAATGGTGGTCTTCCATTGCCATTGTCGTCAAATGGTGGTCTTCCATTGCCATTGTCGTCAAATGGTGGTCTTCCATTGCCATTGTCGTCAAATGGTGGTCTTCCATTGCCATTGTCGTTAACTAGTCTCCATTTTTTATTCACTATAGGTTTGTTATTCACTATAGGTTTGTTATTCACTATAGGTTTGTTATTCACTATAGGTTTTTCATTCACTATAGGTTTTTCATTCACTATAGGTTTTTCATTCACTATAGGTTTTTCATTCACTATAGGTTTGTTATTCACTATAGGTTTTTCATTCACTATAGGTTTTTCATTCACTATAGGTTTTTCATTCACTATAGGTTTTTCATTCACTATAGGTCTCGATTCTGTACGCACTATATGATCCACAATTCCATGATCTTTGGCTTCTTTTGCTGACATAAAATTATCTCTTTCCATGTCTTTGTTTATAACCCATCGGGGCTGGCCCGTTCTTTGTACATAAGCCTCTATGATGTCTTCTTGCATTTTCATTACTTCGTCTGTTTCCATGACCCAGTCTTTGAAGCCATCATCCTTAAGCATACTAATAGGTTGATGGATCATTACCCTGATGATATAACATACTTCTAACTCACATAATGAGGCGAGAAGAATAGCTATAGAATTGAACAACCGTACAGGCATTTTTTGCGCATTGCATACGGCTTTACAATTGCATACGGCTTTACAATGGAATTCTCTTTTTTCTTTCATCGAAAAAAAGAGAAAATATAGAGTCTATTAGACCCAGATTAATAAATAATCCAATTACCATCCTTCTTTTTCTTTTTTTTCGGAAAAGTTTAAAAATACTATGATGGCTCCGTTGCTTTATATATTTATTTCGTCTGTGATTCAGCAATCCCAAAGTTTCTTTTTTTTTTTTCAAAAAAAAAAAGAAAGAAAAAAAATAGTCTTTTTTTTTTTCGTACTCTTTCATAACATAAATATTGTTAATAGCCTCTGGTAGGAAAAGAAAAAAAGTTTGTGACGCCTGAGATGGGCCCACGATAGCTAAGATCAATTGGAAATTGCCCCTTCTCTCATACTACTCTTTCGATACATAATCTAATATTTTTTTTGAAAAAAAAAAAAAGAAATAAAAAAAAATTTCATATCGAATTCAAAGTGCCATTGCTATATTACTTACTAATTCATATTTCATATGGCGAAGGCATAGTCTTCTTTTTTCTTTCCATCAATAATAAAAAAAAAAAACTCATTGGCGCCGAGCGTGAGGGAATGCTCTGCGTTTGGTAATTCTCCTCCGACAAGAGAAAGCTGCGATTGAAGCGGTCAATCCCAGGCTAGTGTATGCACATCTGTTCCACTGCTTGCATAGTATCAAAAAGAGATAATCCAGATACTATCCCTCCGCAGGAGAGTTTATAAAAAAAAACAGGTCTCGGCTATTACTCTCTATAGCTGAGATAGATCATATACCCGCAAGTTGATTCGAGGTCTGGGATATCAAGCTCTTTGCCCAAAAAAAGCATCTTTCTCGATAAATTCGGTTGATTAGGATAAAATTGTATCCCTTAGTAGCCGTACAGGCACCTTTTGATGCATACGGTTCAACAAAAATTGCGAAAAAAAATCAATGTGTAGATTCCAGCCATCCTTTGTTTTTTCTAGTCGGACCTTTCTAACTTCTAATTTCTAATGAAGGGGCTTTTTCTTACATTTTTTAAATAAAATGAAATTTAAAATTAAATTAAAGAAAGATGAGTTTTGGCCCGTTTTCCTATAATATAGAAAAAATTCGCTAAACTTATTGCACAAACTTTTCATTGATCCATTTTTTTTTCATTGCGATTCAATCCAAATCACGATGTCATTTTCTTGTTCCTGAATGGGGTTCGTCAATTTTTTATTCAATTTTTTTAGGTTTATGCTCTACTCCGAGTAAAGATCTGCCCGATTTTTATTTGCACATATAGGACAAATGACCCAATACCACGTCTTTTTGCTATGATTTCATTTCCTTTTTTTATTTTAATTTAATTCCTTTTTCTTTCATGTTTTTCGCCAAATATTCAACGTATTTCCCATATTATTCGATTGATTAACAGTTTGAAATCGCTCTTATTTATAATTAAAAAAAAAAAGAAAAATTATGATTATGATATAGGTGGTAATCATAAATATATTACCAATTGGGTTTTTTCTAAACGGAGCCTGGATACTTCATTTTATCAGTCCAACCAAGCCAACCATAAATCATTCTAATTGAAAATATTAATCTGGATACACCCCCATGAAATGGATCTCTAATTGCACTTCATTACACTTCCCGCTACAAATTTTTGATAATTCAATCAATCTTTTTGGGGCGAAACAGGGGATATCTCGATCGGGCGAGAGAACGGGGGAATCCCATATGACCCAATATATTTGACAAGTCGCACTATATGTCAACCCAGCTTGCATCGTTATCTCCCGGAACTTGAAAAGGAACTTTTGGAATACCAACAGGCATAAAGTAAAAAGAATGTAAAATTATATTTCGCTTTGATTGTGGAAGCGTAATACGTAATGTAATACGTAATAATGGTCTTATCTTAATAATATGTAATATTATATTTCACTTTGATTGTGGAAGCGTAATACGTAATGTAATACGTAATAATGGTCTTATCTTAATAATATGTAATATTATAATATGTAATATTATATTTCACTTTGATTGTGGAAGCGTAATACGTAATGTAATACGTAATAATGGTCTTATCTTAATAATATGTAATATTATAATATGTAATATTATATTTCACTTTGATTGTGGAAGCGTAATACGTAATGTAATACGTAATAATGGTCTTATCTTAATAATATGTAATAATGGTCTTAATAATATGGGCCTTTATCATATTTTATACATAGATAGACTAAGGCCATAAAATAAAGAAAGGCGGAATGAATGAAAGAGAATTCTTACGAATAGGTCCTTTGAATGATGAACAAATAGGGATGCATTCATTCATAAAAAATAGGATCAACCCCCATTGCGTATTGATACTTATCGAGTATAGAATAGATCTGCTTCTCTTTTTTCTTCTGAGCCGAATTCTTCCCTTATTACTAATGGAATAGAACAAACATTAATCCTTTCTCCGAAAGAATCCACCGAAAAGGGGAGGTATTCCAATGCAATAAAGTTACATAGTGTCTATTTTTCGTTGATTTGATAAAGGGGTATTTCCATGGGTTTGCCTTGGTATCGTGTTCATACTGTCGTATTGAATGATCCCGGTCGCTTGCTTTCTGTTCATATAATGCATACAGCTCTGGTTGCTGGTTGGGCCGGTTCAATGGCTCTATATGAATTAGCTGTTTTTGATCCCTCCGATCCCGTTCTTGATCCAATGTGGAGACAAGGTATGTTCGTTATACCCTTCATGACTCGTTTAGGAATAACCAATTCATGGGGCGGTTGGAGTATTACGGGGCGGACTATAACAAATCCGGGTATTTGGAGTTACGAAGGTGTGGCCGGAGCACATATTGTGTTTTCTGGCTTGTGCTTCTTGGCAGCTATCTGGCATTGGGTATATTGGGATCTAGAAATTTTTTGTGATGAGCGCACAGGAAAACCCTCTTTGGATTTGCCCAAGATTTTTGGAATTCATTTATTTCTCTCAGGAGTGGCTTGCTTTGGCTTTGGCGCATTTCATGTAACAGGATTGTATGGTCCTGGAATATGGGTGTCCGACCCTTATGGACTAACCGGAAAGGTACAACCTGTAAATCCAGCGTGGGGCGTGGAAGGTTTTGATCCTTTTGTTCCGGGAGGAATAGCCTCTCATCATATTGCAGCAGGGACATTGGGCATATTAGCGGGCTTATTCCATCTTAGTGTCCGTCCGCCCCAACGTTTATACAAAGGATTACGTATGGGAAATATTGAAACCGTCCTTTCCAGTAGTATAGCTGCTGTCTTTTTTGCAGCTTTTGTTGTTACTGGAACTATGTGGTATGGTTCAGCAACTACCCCCATCGAATTATTTGGTCCTACTCGTTATCAATGGGATCAAGGATACTTCCAGCAAGAAATATATCGAAGGGTTAGTGCTGGGTTAGCCGAAAATCAAAGTTTATCAGAAGCTTGGTCTAAATTCCTGAAAAATTAGCTTTTTATGATTACATTGGCAATAATCCGGCAAAAGGAGGATTATTCAGAGCGGGTTCAATGGACAACGGGGATGGAATAGCCGTTGGGTGGTTAGGACACCCTATCTTTAGAGATAAAGAAGGGCGTGAACTTTTTGTACGTCGTATGCCTACTTTTTTTGAAACATTTCCGGTTGTTTTGGTAGACGGAGACGGAATTGTTAGAGCGGATGTTCCTTTTAGAAGGGCAGAATCGAAGTATAGTGTCGAACAAGTAGGTGTAACTGTTGAGTTCTATGGTGGCGAACTCAATGGAGTGAGTTATAGTGATCCTGCTACTGTGAAAAAATATGCTAGACGTGCTCAATTGGGTGAAATTTTTGAATTAGATCGTGCTACTTTGAAATCCGATGGTGTTTTTCGTAGCAGTCCAAGGGGTTGGTTTACTTTTGGGCATGCTTCGTTTGCTTTGCTTTTCTTCTTCGGACACATTTGGCATGGTGCTAGAACCCTGTTCAGAGATGTTTTTGCCGGTATTGATCCAGATTTGGATGCTCAAGTGGAATTTGGAGCATTCCAAAAACTTGGAGATCCAACTACAAGAAGACAAGTAGTCTGATGCAAGATTGCTTTGTTATTTTTCGCTTCTATTTTCTGTTTGTGATTTGACATAGGCTGCTGTAAAAATCTTGATTAAAATCGCTGCCTTTTCTTTGATTCTTGTTCTTTCGTTATTTTATTCGGGAGATGATTCTAAATAAATAGGTACGGAAGCTATAATTGTAAACCACGATCGAATTTATGGAAGCATTGGTTTATACATTCCTCTTAGTATCTACTCTAGGGATAATTTTTTTCGCTATCTTTTTTCGAGAACCGCCTAAAGTTCCAACTAAAAAAATGAAATGATTTTTCATTATCTCAATTGAAGTAATGAGCCTCCCAATATTATATTGGGAGGCTCATTACTTCAATTAGTCCCCGTGTTCCTCGAATGGATCCCTTAATTGTTGAGAGGGTTGCCCAAAGGCAGTATATAAGGCGTACCCAGTAAAACTTACAAGTAAACCAGATATAGAGATGGCGACTAAAGTTGCTGTTTCCATTATTATATAATTATATAAATAATATATATAAATATAAATATAAATATAAATAATATAAATATAAATATAATTTCAAGATCACAATGGATCTATGATAAGATCGTTTATTTACAGCGGAATGATATACAAAGTCAACAGATCTCACTGAATACAAAATAAGATTTATGGCTACACAAACCGTTGAGGGTAGTTCTAGATCTGGTCCAAGACGAACTGTTGTAGGGGATTTTTTGAAACCATTGAATTCGGAATATGGTAAAGTAGCTCCTGGATGGGGAACGACTCCTTTGATGGGTGTCGCAATGGCTTTATTTTCGATATTCTTATCTATTATTTTGGAGATTTATAATTCTTCCGTTTTACTGGATGGAATTTCGCTGAATTAGATTCACAAGAACCACGAAGCCTCGCTTTTCAATACAAAAAGTGAAACTTTTAGTTCTCGGATTTTTTTTAGCCCATTCTATTTTGGTAGTTCGACCGCGAAATTTTTTTTGTTTCTGTATTTCCGGAATATGAGTGTGTGACTTGTTATAATTGATCCTATTGATAGTACAGAAAATGGGTCTGTCCTCTTGATCGAGATAGTTTTATCCCGTCGGATAGCCATTCTAGTATCTGGAGCACGGAATATATGAAATGGATCACGAAGTATTCGAACTATGATTCATACTTAATATTCAAACCTCGCGGCCGGACTCAAAAAAAAAAAAAATTTTCAAAGAAAGAGGTTTTTTATTTATAAATCGAGAAATTTTTTCTTCTTTCAAACTCTCATTTAGTTTATGCTTATTTTGATCAAAGGACAAACCTTTCTTTTCTTTGTATTTTTATTTATTATATCTATTCTATTCATTGAATAAGTGATGATCCAATAATTCTTACTCAAAGAATCTTTGGACTTAGTTTGAAGGTTTTATTGAATCATCGCGGTTCTGGTATGAATCTGAAGTTTCAATTGATTCATAGGGTCTTAACAAGAGAATTCCTATTAAAAATAAAGAAAACAAGAATAAAGCCACATTCCATATAAATAACAAATCAAAGCAAAGAAAAAGAAAAGAAATAAGTAGGTAAATAGAAGATTCAAGAGGCCTGATCAACATAAAGACGAATGCGCCGACTTGATTTTTTGGCATTATAATTACAACTACAAAAAAGAGCTTTCGGATTTTTACTCTTTTGTGTCTTCAGATAAAATTGAATGAAAAGATTAAGAAGTTTCAAACTTTCTATTCCATATCCGTTTCAGCTATTATTTGGGTGTTTTTGTTTGAGCTGTACGAGATGAAATTCTCATATACGGTTCTCAGGGGGGAGTCCTCTTGGTTTACCTATCTCAATAAAGTCTATGATTGGTTCGAAGAACGCCTCGAGATTCAGGCGATTGCAGATGATATAACTAGTAAATATGTTCCTCCTCATGTTAACATATTTTATTGTCTAGGAGGAATTACGCTTACTTGTTTTTTGGTACAAGTAGCTACAGGATTTGCTATGACTTTTTACTATCGTCCAACCGTTACTGAGGCTTTTACTTCTGTTCAATACATAATGACTGAAGCTAACTTTGGTTGGTTAATCCGATCAGTTCATCGATGGTCGGCAAGTATGATGGTCTTAATGATGATCCTGCACGTATTTCGTGTCTATCTCACTGGTGGTTTTAAAAAACCTCGCGAATTGACTTGGGTTACAGGCGTGGTTCTGGCTGTGTTGACTGCATCTTTTGGTGTAACAGGTTATTCCTTACCTTGGGACCAAATTGGTTATTGGGCAGTCAAAATCGTAACAGGCGTTCCGGAAGCTATTCCGGTAATAGGATCGCCTTTGGTAGAGTTATTGCGTGGAAGTGCTAGTGTGGGACAATCCACTTTGACCCGTTTTTATAGTTTACACACTTTTGTATTACCCCTTCTTACTGCTGTATTTATGTTAATGCATTTCCTAATGATACGTAAGCAAGGCATTTCTGGTCCTTTATAGAGAAATAGACCATAGCTATATTGTAACCAATCATTTATCTTATTACTTGCCAATCATTTATCTTATTACTTGGGGGAGGAACAATAGTATTTCATTGCTACAAATATGGATTGTTGAAAAAAAAAAAAAAATAAGACATGTATTGGATATTTCCTTTCAACTCCACAATATTCTATTATTTATTTGATATGACATGAATAGTTGAAGGAATTCCCCGAAGAGAAAATGGATTATGGGAGTGTGTGACTTGAACTATTGATGGGCCATGCAAAATATGCTTTATCTGCTACATTGGAATTCACAACCAAATGTGTCTTTGTTCCAACCACCGTGTAAGCCCCATACAAAGGATAGGCTGGTTCGCTTGAAGAGAATCTTTTCTATGATCAGACCTGACGATGTCGTGTATGAACAGGGCTCCGTAAGATCCAGTAGAATAAGTGATTTGGCATAATGCAAATTAGATTTTATTTATTTATTTTTATTTTTTTTTTACTTTCTTATCTTAATAGTATGAAAATACATTCATTTCTTCTGCATCGACCCGATTTATTATTATTATACTATCGGAGTGAAACAAGGGATCTAAAGAAGAGCAAAGGCTAGACTATATTAGTAACAAGTAAATCCTTTGTATGTAAAAAATCTCGATATATTTTTGGGATAAAGGTGAATCGCAAGGCCTAAGACGACCCAGAAAGCACTTGATCACGATCAACTTTGTACGCCTACTTGGGTATTGAGCATTTACCTGTAAAAATGGCATTCCTTGGAATGTATAGTTGCAACTTCGTAAAATGGAATCAGGTAACTTTTTTCTTACATATGAAATCATTCATATATGTGTGGATAACATATAGATTCATTTTATATGTATCCGTTTGTATCCATTTGATTCGATTGATTTTTGCTTGAGCCGGATGATGAAAAATTATCATGTCCGGTTCCTTCGGGGGATGGATCTAGAAAAATTCACCTATCCTAATAACAAAAAAACCTGACTTGAACGATCCTGTATTAAGAGCTAAATTAGCTAAAGGTATGGGTCATAATTATTATGGGGAACCCGCATGGCCCAATGATCTTTTATATATTTTTCCAGTAGTAATTCTCGGTACTATTGCTTGTAACGTAGGCTTAGCGGTTCTAGAACCTTCAATGATTGGTGAACCCGCGGATCCATTTGCAACTCCTTTGGAAATATTACCTGAATGGTATTTCTTTCCTGTATTTCAAATACTTCGTACAGTACCTAACAAGTTATTGGGTGTTCTTTTAATGGTTTCAGTACCTGCGGGATTATTAACAGTACCTTTTTTGGAAAATGTTAATAAATTCCAAAATCCATTTCGTCGTCCAGTAGCGACAACCGTTTTTTTGATTGGTACTGCGGTGGCCCTTTGGTTGGGTATTGGAGCAACATTACCGATTGATAAATCCCTAACTTTAGGTCTTTTTTAAATTGAATCAATTTTAAAATAAAATATCATGATGTGCGTATCTAGGGAGTAGTCACTTCAAAGTCAAAGTGAATTCTCCCTAGATACATTTATTCAATTCTGGTCCCAATATATGGATTGTGCTGAAGGTTCAAAATCCATTTTCGTTTTTTTTTTTTTTTCTAATTTTCTAAAGTAAAAAAAAAAAAATGAAATAAATCCTAAATCCAATGGATTTAAAATTTTGGTAAATCAATTTCGCAATGCTTTTCTACTTCTTTTCTAGAATGCCCAATATTTGTTTTACATCTTCTATGCGAAAGTGTTCAATTTTCATAAGGTCTTCTTGACTGTTATTCAAAAGGTCCAATAATGTATGTATATTGGACTTTTTGAGACAATTATAGATCCTGGGAGGCAATTCTGATTGGTCAATAAAAATATATTTCAATGCTATTTCTTTTTTCTTTTTTCTTAGTTTAGCTAATCTATCATGAAAAGGAAAAAAGGTAAAGTAACGTTGTGTTGATTGTTTTCTAAATGTAAGTTTTCTTCTTCCGCATCTAGAAAGGGAATAAATAAATCAATCAAATTCCGAGAGGCTTCATGAAGTGCTTCTTTAGGAGTTAAACTTCCATTTGTCCATATTTCTAGAAAAAAGTATCTCCTGTTTTTCATTATCATTCCCATAACAATGAATACTATGATTCGCATTTCGAACAGGCATGAATACAGCATCTATAGGATAACTTCCGTCGTGAAAGTTCTTTGGCGTTTTTATACCGTATCCTCTATTTCTCTCGATTTGTAATCCAATACACAAATCAATTGGTTCGGTTAGGCTAGCTATATGCTGTGTATTATCAACGATTTCCACAGAAGGCGGTAAGATGATGTCTTGAGCAGTTACATATCCGGACCCTTGGCACAAATAAAGGCGTTACGAGTTCCATACAAATTACTTCTCAATACAATTGCTTTTAAATCATTAAAATTTCATGTACTGATTCTTTGAATACCTTACTATGGTTAGGAATATTCGTGTTGGTATTTTCTCAGTTTTGCACGTTGTAATACATGTTCCTTCTGATTTCTCCAAGCAAAGCTCTTCGCATGCGCAATGCCTATTGTGTCGCTTGGCCTTTCATAAGTGGAGACCAGAATAAAGCGTCCATGAATAAAGACGTCTTACTATCTGTTTCTTGATTCAACACACTTCCACTGCAGTGTCGAGTGGAGACTTTTACTTTCTCTCGAACCATAGTAATATTATTTTATTTGATCAGATCATTGAATCATTTATTTTCTCTTGAAATCTTCTTTAGTGGTTTATTTCTACCACACGTTTTTTTTTAGGAGGTCTACAGCCATTATGTGGCATAGGGGTTACATCCCGTACGAAACTTAATAGTATACCACTTCTACGAATAGCTCGTAATGCTCCATCTCTTCCGAGACCAGGACCTTTTATCAGAACTTCCACTCGTCGCATACCTTGGTCTACTACTGCTCGAATAGCATTTCTCGCTGCGGTTTGAGCAGCAAAGGAGTCCCTCTTCTTGGACCCTTGAATCCACAAGTACCGGCGGAGGAAGAAGAAATTACCTGACCCCGTACATCTGTATAGTAACAATGGTATTGTTGAAACTTGCTGAACATGAATAACTCCTTTTGGTATTCTACGTGCACTTTTCCGTGCACTTACTGCGCCCATTCCTACCGTAACCAACTTTTGGTATAGGTTTGCCATATTTTTATCATATTTCATGGAAGGATAAGTCTAGAGATATATGGATATATCCATTTTCATTGTCAAAACAGTCTTCTATTTTGATTTGTTTCATCGCTTTCTTTAGATTTAGTTTTCTTTTCTTTAACTTTAAG
>NW_019168173.1:0-27972 GCF_002303985.1 Durio zibethinus | reverse complement strand
AATTTTACATTCTAACGGTAAAGATCGAGTTTGAAGCTCTCTAGGAATAAATCTAGGGTGTATTTGTTGAGTCATTTATTTGGTGAGATTTCTCCAATTGTTTCTCTAATTGTTGATTAGCTCTAGTTTTAGCTAGAGAAAAACTTTGTATACCTATTATTTGATAGTGAAGATTTTTCTGGTGGTCCGTGATTTTTTCTTTCTACACTGAAAGATTTTTCACGTAAATCTTGGTGTGCTTTATCTTTCTTGCGTTTTTGATTATTGATTGTTGTCTATTGCTTCTGTATTGTTGTGATTATTGCTTCAGGTGTAACAAGTTATATCAGAGCGAAGGTTATTTTGAGACATCGATACAGAAGTAACCCAGGATATAAGTAAATTTTGTTTGAGATCATGAAGGGTGATACAGGTTCTATGATAAAATTAACAGCATCAAATTATTCAATTTGGAAGCCTATGATGAAGGATCATCTATACTGTAAAGATTTGTATAAGTTAGTATTGAGTGATTTGGCTAAACCAACAGATATGAAAGATGAAAGCTGAAAGAAGCTAGGTAGAAAGACGCTAGCTACAATAAAAAAATGGGTTGATATCAACGTGTTCCATCATGTAGCGCAGGAGTCAGATGCTCACATTGCTTGAGAAAAATTGGCAGCATTGTATGAGAGAAAAATAGGTATGAATAAAGTTATGCTTGTTAAAAAACTTACAATTTTACAGTACAGGGATAGACGATCTGTTATCGAGCACTTGAGTGATTTTCAAGATATATGTAATCGGATGACTACTATGGAGCTTAAGATAAATGATGAAATAAAGGCATTATTTCTTTTGGGTTCATTGCCAAACAGTTGAAATACTCTAGTTGTGACTGTTCTTAATTCTGCTTCTGATTATAAGGTGACATTGAAGATGGTAAATGATATATACTTAATGAAAAAGCAAGGTGAAAAGATGTAGACTCTGGGAATCAAGCTCTGGTCACAGAGAACAGGGGATTAAAAATATCGATAGAGGTCAGGACTCAAAATGCCGTGGTAAGTCTAAACATAGATCCAAGTCTAGAGGTAAAGTGAAATGTTTCTATTATGTAAGATGGGCGTTATATAAAATGAAACTGTAAAAATCTTGAAGCAAGAATGAAAAGATGAGAAAGCCAAGAGTTCAGATGATTGATAATATACAGCAGTGAATTCAGATAGTGATTCAGTTACTTGATTTATACACATGATGATTGTAATCATGTTAGTGATCCCGGCATTGAGTGGATAGTTGACACATGAGCGATATATCATTGTGTTCCTAAAAAGAGAGTTGTTTACAACTTACAAAGCAGAAGACTTTGGTTGTACCAAGATAAGAAATAAGAATGTGTCACAGGATTGTTGGGATTGGTGATATTGCTGTACAAACTAGTACAGGTTTGCATATTAACTTTGAGGGATGTTAGACACATTTCAGATATGAGAATAAACTTGCTTGCTATTAATGTCCTTGATAAAGAGGGATATGAAAGTCGATAAAAGAATGGACAGTGGAAGCTTCTCAAAGGATCTATGATAGTTGCAAGAGAAAAACTATGCTACACAATGTATAAGACATGGATGCAATTAAACGGTAACTAGGTAAATGCCGTTGAAAATGATGCTTCAGCAAACTTGTGACATAAGAGGCTGGCACACATGAGTGAAAAGGGGTTACAGGTTTTGACAAAGCAGTCTCTTATTTCTTTAACCAAAGGTATGTCTCTTGATTTATGTGATTATTATTTATTTGGTAAGCATCATAGGGTTTCTTTTCGTAAAAGTTCTTAGAGAAAAGAAAATAGATTAGAATTAATTTATTTTGACGTATGTGGTCTCATTGAGGTTAAGTCATTAGGTGGTAGCAGATATTTTGTTACTTTTATTGATGATGTTTCACGTAAGACTTGGGTGTATATGTTGAAATACAAAAAGTCAGGTACTGCAGTATTTTTAAAAATTTCATGCCATGGTTGAAAGATGGATAGGATTACCCTTGAAGTGTATTCGAACTGATAATGGTGAGGAATACACAATCTAAAGGACTTTGAAAAGTATTGTTCAAAGCATGAAATCAGGCATGAGATGACAGAACCTTGAATATCGCAGGCATAATGTATAGCTGAAAGAATGAATCGTACCATTATAGAAAAAATCAGATGTATGTTGATGATGGCAAATTACCAAAGCCATTTTGGGGTGAAGCAGTCAACACAGCTTGTTATTTTACTTAACAGGTCACCATCAGTTCCTTTGGCTTTGACATTTCAGAAAGAGTGTGGACAGGAAAGATACTTCATACTCTCACTTGAAAGTTTTTGGGTGTAAAGCATTCATGCATGTGTCGAAAGAGCAGAGATCAAAGCTTGACAGTAAAGCCATACAGTGTGTGTTTGTAAGATATATGATGAAGAATTTGGTTACAGGGTATGGGATCCAGTAAAAAAAAAGACAGTCAGAAACAGAGATGTGGTCTTTTATGAAAAAGAAACCATAACAGACCTTGAAAAAAAAGGAAAGATTACACGAGTTACTGTTGAGTGTGATATTTCAACATCGACAGAGATTTCACAAGAAAGAGCCACAGATGGTGGAATGAGCAAGAAACAAAACTGAGGATATGAATGAGCCAGCCATAGTTGGTGATGAGCTAGATGTAATTAGTTTTGAGCAAGGGAGCAATCCTCCTGTACCTGAAGGTGTTGAGCAGGCGGAGCTACCTTCGATATCAAGTGATGTAGAGTCTCAGCCCAGGAGATCTACTAAAGAGCGCAGGCCATTTACCAGGTATCCAAGTTCAGATTTTATTTTAGTTACCAGTGAATGAGAGCCAGAAAGCTTCTAAGATGTGCAGACAACTCCGGATATAGAGCACTGGTTAAAAGTAATGAAAAAAGAGATTGAGTCATTACGAAAGAATGTACTTATGATCTTGTTAAACTTTCAACAAGGAAGAGCCATTAAAGAATAAATGGGTGTTCAAGTTGAAAAAAAAATGGTGACAAACTAGTGAGGTACAAAGCTCGATTGATAGTAAAAAGTTTTTCTCAAAAATCAGGTATCGATTTTGATGAGATTTTTGCCTCCAGTTGTAAAATGAGTTCTATTCGAGTAGTACTGGGATTAGTAGCTAGTTTGAATCTTGAGCGTTGAGCAACTTGATGTTAAAACTGTATTTTTGCATGGTGATTTGTAGGAGGACATTTATATGAATCAACCTGAGGTTTTGAAGTGAAAAGAAAGAGCACTTAGTTTACAAATTGAAGAAAGCTTGTATGACTTGAAACAAGCTCCGTAACAGTGGTACATGAAGTTTGATTCTTTTTATGGTGAGTCTTAATTATAAAATAATAGCAGCAGATTCTTGTGTGTATGTTAAACAATTTTCTAATGGTAACTTCATTATCCTATTATTATATGTTGATGATATATTAATTGTAGGATAAGATGCTAGTAATGGTTTGCAGGTTGAAAGAATCAATTGTCTAAGTCTTTTGATGTGAAGGATTTAAGTCCAGCAAAACAGATTCTTAGTATGGACATTATCCGAGATAAGAGAGCTGGAAAGCTATGGTTGTCACAGAGAAAGTATGTTAAACGAGTGCTTGGTAGATTCAACATGCAACATACTAAATCAGTTAGCAGTTCACTTGCCAATCATTTTCATCTAAGTAAAAAATCTTATCCAGTGTCTAAGGAAGAGCAACTAGCTATGTCTATTATTCTTTATTCTTTTACAGTCGATTTTTTAATGTATCTTGTCATAACGTCTAGATCCGGGGATCTATCGCTAGACATTGACTTAAGGAGTCGCCACCAATCTTTTTATCTAGGTGCGATTGGCCACCTAAGGAATCTGTCCTTTCAGGGAACACCTAAGCTTGAGGGTCCCTAAAAGAATAGGTTCAGGTCTGCTAACCAGAACAAAAGTTCGGGAGTTCGGTTACGTGTGAGGAAGGTTGTAGCACCCTCACAACGCCCATCAAAAGATGGTACCAGCTTAAATTTGTGTTATCCAAAAGCCTTAAAATTTACCAAGTAATTAGTTGTTTGGAAATGATTCTCAATTGACTCTAATTACTTTTAGCAGGAAAATTGAGAAAATTCCCTCACCTCAGGAGTATGCAAGAAAAACTACTGTTTCACTTGCAGGGCTCCGTCGTCGGATTTATTAAAGAAAAAACAAAATCATCCAATTAATTATTGGAAATTATTCTCAATTAACTCTAATACTTTTAGCAGAAAATTGAGAAAATTCCCTCACCTCAAGAGTATGCAAGAAAAAACTACTGTTTCACTTGCAGAGGCTCCGTCGTCGGATTAATTAAAGAAAAAAAAATCAAAATCAGCCAAGTAATTAATTATCGAAAATTATTCTCAATTGACTCTAATACTTTTAGCAGAAATTGAGAAAATTCCCTCACCTCAAGAGTATGCAAGAAAAACTACTGTTTCACTTGTAGAGGCTCCGTCGTCGGATTAATTAAAGAAAAAAGAAAAAAAAAATCAAGATCAAAATCAAAGTCAAATAAAAAAAATTCAAAAAAAAAAAAAAAAAAAAAAAAAACCTGGAGCGGCTCGGATCGCGGCTCGGCTTGGTTCGGCTCGGCTCGGCTCGGCTCGGCTCGGAGGGGCTGAAACGCGCGGTCAGAAAGCGGGTCGACGCTTCGGGTCGGGTCGGGTTCGGCAAAACGCGCGGATCCTCTTATTAACTTAAAGCCAAAACGACGTCGTTTTGGGCGGGTATAAAAGGCACCTTCCTCCGTTTTTCAGCAGACCGTTCCTCCCCTCTCTCTCTCTTCTTCCCTTCTTCTCTGCCTTCTCTCTAGAATTTGAAGAACGCCGGTGCCGGATTCTGGAAATTTCGCCGGAATCTGGGAATTCGCCGGAAAGTTGGCCGGATGGTCGCCGGTTTCTGGGATTCTCCGCCGGAAATTGGGTCTGTCGCCGGGAAACTTCAAAGTTCGCCGGAATTGTCGCCGAAAAATTCAAAAGTCGCCGGAATTTTCGCCGGAATCTGGAAATTTCCCAGAAATTTCCAGAAAATTTTTTCGCCAAATTTTTCTAAAAAATTTTTCTCACTGCCAGAACACTCCTAAACTTTTCCTTAGCTCTCTAAAACACCCCTATTCTCTCAATCAGTAGCTTTTGCTTCTGTTTTCTGTGTGTTCTTGAACTGTTCCAGGGGGGTCCCTTTTATAGGGTTGATCAGGAGTTTCTGATCAATCCCAACTCCTCCTTGGACGGGAATTCAGTCTTTGAATCCAATTGGACTCTCTTGATTGAATTTCCCATTCCCAGTAGATTCTCCAGCTTCAATCTTAGCCCTCCAAAATCAAAAATAAAAAAATACTAGATAATAATCAGATAAATCAAAAGATATTTAAAAAAATATATATATATATTTGATAATCAGGAAAAATCAGAACAGATAATTAAAAATAATAATAATAATAATAATAATAATAATAAAATAAGATAAACCCAAGTATATATTACAAAAAAAAAAATAATAATAATAATAAATATATAACTATATACATATAAATCTAATCTAATAAAAAAATAAATAAATATATACATAATAATAATAATAATAAAATACATAAAATACAAAAGAAGAAAAAAAAAATACAGGATTGAATTGGGCCTTACCCATTTGGGCCAGGCCCAATTGATCTGGGCCCGGACCCAATTGGGTGTCTACAGCTGCCCCTCTTTGCACATTTTCTGTGAAACAGAAATTGTGCAAAGACGTAGACACCCAATCAAAATTCAACTCAACATTTTATTTTTGATTTTTTTTTTAAAATTTTTTGTTTTTTTGTTTTTTTGTTTTTTTTTTTGTTTTTTTTTGTTTTTGTTTTTTTTTGTTTTTTTTTTTTTGCCGAAGCTCCTCTAAACAGAGCAACACGACTTTGGAAAGATAAATTGCTCCTCTCAACAGAGGCACCACGACTTTGAAAAGTAAAATTGCTCCTCTCAACAGAACGGCAACGGACTTTGAAAGTAAATTGCTCCTCTAAAGAGCAAGGACTTGGAAAGTAAATTGCTCCTCTCACAGAGTACACGACTTTGGAAAGTAAATTGCTCCTCTCAACAGAGGCACCACGACTTTGAAAATAAAATTGCTCCTCTCAACAGAGGCACCACGACTTTGGAAAAATAAATTGCTCCTCTCAACAGAGGCACCACGACTTTGGAAAAAAAAAATTGCTCCTCTCAACAGAGCACCACGACTTTGGGAAAGATAAATGCTCCTCTCAACAGAGGCACCACGACTTTTGGAAAAATAAATTGCTCCTCTAAACAGAGGCACCACGACTTTGGAAAGATAAATTGCTCCTCTCACAGAGGGCACACGACTTTGAAAAGTTAAATTGCTCCTCTAAACAGAGGCAACGAACTTGGAATTAAATTGCTCCTCTAAACAGAGGCACCACGACTTTGAAAAGTAAATACTCCTTGACAATCATGTCCAAAGGAGTTGAAAGTTGTGTTTGAGGGAATTTAGGAGATCATGCCCAAAGGTCTTATAAATCAACCCTGATACCCAAAGACATCCTATTTCAAGGATTAGGAAACTTACCTGACAAGCTTCTCTTTTCAGTTTGCAAAATATCTTCATATTTGTCTTCTCTATGTGGGACGTTGGAACGCCCCTGCATCTTGAGTTTATACACTATACTTTCCTGAAAAGTAGTGTATGCTATGCAAATGGCATGTGAATTTCAATGCATGCTATGCAAATGTTGCCAATCAATCATGTTCAATGTATGGTACTCAAGTTTCTCAAGCTCTTTTTTTCTTGGTGTCAAGCCTTTGATTCTTCCAGGATCCAATTACACTGCTCTTCTAAGATCGAACCAGTGTAGCTCTCAATTGTCTTTTCCACTCACATTCTTCCTTGTTCAGTTTCTCAATACCTTGGAATAAGCCTCATCAAACATTCAATGAATTTCTCAGCACTAGCAAATTTCAAAACAAATTCCATCCACCATCATTGGGTCATTGTCTCAGCATTAACCGTTCCAAAACAAACTCTGTCCACTGATTGTTCTCATCATTCAATCATAACTTGCGAGTCATATCGACCAATTCATCCTTGTACTCATCTCTTGGTTATACCACTTTTCAAAATTTGCCCCATTATATTCTTCATTTGGTCACATCATATATCCTTCTAAATCATCTCTTTTAGGTTTCTACCATTTCTTCATCATCTTAGATTTCTTTCAAATGAATGCAAGACCCTTTTAAGCACATATTCATTCATTTATTATCATTTCAATTCTTGACAAATACAATGCAATCAAGCATTTTCTCAATTCATTCTAGGGGTGAAACAATGAGAGAACGCAAGGTGAATTATGGTAAAGATAATCAATGAAGATCTGTTTTGGTACAAAACAAATGGGAAAGGAAATAAATTGGATGTCATTGAGATGGATGGTATGTCCAAATGATGAATATTCAGACAATTCTCAACATTAATCTAGGATTCTTTTTCAAAAACTCATTCCATTTACTGTTGAAGTCATCTTGAGCTTGGCGAACTTTGCCCCAGTCTTTGAGGGATCTTCAGATGTCTTTGATCTTCCATTCATGTGAGCCATTTGACCTGGATCTTTTTTTTTTTACCAAAATCACCCTTTCAGGTTTTCAATTTGAATCTCTTTTTTTCATTTTCTCATTTCTTTCTTCTTTCTTTTTTTCTTTTTTTCCATCATCTTTTTTCATTTTTCATCCATTGTTGATATCTTTCATACATCAAACTTTGGAGCATGATTCCATTGCTTCCTCATGAGCATACCTTCGCTCAACATATGATTATTCAAGTTGAGTATTCACACTTGATCCAAATGGACTTTTCAAGGTTGTAATGTAGGCCAAGGTGAAGGGTCATAAAAAAATGGATATAATAGGCTCAAAACATGTATTAAAAAAGGTTCAAAACCGAAGGATATTTGATGTAGCTTGGCATTTTGCCCCCACATCATTTCACCACTTTTTCTTTCCTCACACAAAGGATTCTCATTACTTTGCCCCAAGTCATGTGTGGCATTTATTTTTCTTTTTTTTTTTTTTGAGACCTTTTGTGGTGTTTTTTTTTTTTTTTTTTTTTTTAAAAAAAATTACCCTCCAGTGTAGAGGGTGATCTTGGTTGGGGTTCTTCAAGAAAAAAAATCATGATTGGCTCAAAGGGGTAGCAATAAATGGTTTTTCCAATGGTAAAAGAAAGATGGCCATTTTCATCTCAATTGTGAATACCTTTCTTGAATATCATCTATTGAACAAAGCTCATGATCCTGTATGAAGGATTACATATCTTCAAGACATATCTCTCTACCTTACTTCTGCTCAAATCATCTTCTCATATTAAATGTGGATGAGTTCTCAAATTAAATCCCAGAATTATTGTTATCATTGTCTAAATATTCATCATCTGAAATTTAAGAATGGGAATTAAAGTTATGAAAGGTAACAGGGCATGGAAGTAATGGTCAAATGAAAGAGAAAAATGTAATGAAATGCATTGACTTGCCTTTATTAAAATGATAACAAGTAAAGTCATGTTGCAAAAAGAAATCCCACATTACTTGAAAAGAAATCTTAAAGTGACAAAAAAACCTTCAACCCGCCTTATCTCCATTAAAAATTAGCCCCCTATATGATCAGGTGAAGAAATCCCCATTGACATCTTGCCCCTCAATTCATTGTGACTCTCCGGACCCTTTCTGTTCTTGACTTTCACTCAGGGCACTGACATTGGATGTTGTTGCTTTTCTTGATCAAAACTTACCATTCCATCATTGATCAACCGTTGCACCTTATGCTTTAAAGCAGTGCAATTTTCAGTAGAATGGCCAGTAATTCCATAGTGATAGTCACAGTGGGCTGTAGGATCATACCACTTTGGATAGGGTGGTTTAAGCGGTTCCACATGGCTGGGGGCAATCAAGTGGCTATTATAGAGTTCTCGATATAACTCTGTATAAGTCATAGGAATTGGATCAAATACAGGTTTTTCTCGAGCAGTCCATTGTTCTCGCGAGCCACTGGCTGGGTTAGTAGGGCGAATTTGGGTTCTTACAGGAGCTTGAATGTTAAGGCGGTAAGTGGATGAATAAGATGGTTGAGGAGCTAGCTGGTATGGGTAGGATGAGGCATTGTTCACAGCAGGATAGTATGGAGAGTAGCCTTGGGATGGATAGGGTTGATAACCCCTGAATTGTTGTCTATCAAAGCTCACAGCTTGAGCTTCAGCTTCTTTCTTTTCTGATGCCTTCTTGATTTCTCCTCCTTTCAACTTACCATTTTTTATGGCACTTTCAATAATTTCTCCAGAGATCACCATGTCAGCAAAATTTTTGTTGCATTCCCTATCATCTTTTCATAATAGGGAGGTTTCAAAGTGCTAACAAACAGCACTGTGGTCTCTTTTTCTGTCAGAGGAGGTTGTACCTGTGAAGCTATATCTCTCCATCTTTGGGCGTACTCTTTAAAAGATTCGTTTGCCTTTTTCTCCAGATTCTGTAAAGACAAACGATTAGGAGCCAAATCGATAATGTGTCGATATTGACTGATGAAGTCATGTGCCATATCGCTCCAAGAGCGAATACGAGTCCTATCCAACTGAACATACCATCTGGCGGCAGAGCCAGTAAGACTGTCCTGGAAAACATGCATTAAGAGTTTTTCATCATGAGCATGAGCTGCCATCTTCCTGCAATACATGGTGATGTGGGTTTTGGGGCACTTGGTACCATCATATTTTTCAAATTTTGGTACTTTGAACTTATAGGGAATAACCACATCAGGGACTAGGCAGAGCCCAGCAGCATCTACTGACCCATAAAAGCTAAATCCTTCCACAGCCCTTAGCCTCTGCTCTAGCATACTAATCTTGGAACTTTCCTCAGCTTCCACTCTTATCTTTCCTTCTCTTTTTCTTTTAAATCATCTAGATCAGGAATTGGTTCTGCTGCCTTTTCAGTGAAGACAAGATTTATATAGCTATTGTACTACCCTGGGTTGAAAGCTGATGGCATTCCGGGATATGCAAAGTGTTGTGGCGGGACCTCTTGAGCAGATTGGGCTTGAGGTGGGCCAAAACCAGGAGGGTACAAAGGGTCAGCCACTTCTTGCTGGCTTGTATTTCCTTCAACTCCTTTTCCTTTATTCAAATTATTAAGAGCCTCCAGAATCTTGCTTAGTTCACTTTCAATCTTCTCTTGAGCTTTTTCTAGCTTTTCAAATCTATGGGAACTTTCTTCCTCCATTTGCCTTGCTCTGGATCTTGTATTGTATGGATGAGCAAGGTTTTCGCTAGATGGAGCTATCCTCGGACCTTGAGTACCATACTTATGATTAGAAATATTATCCTATGCTTTATGTATGATGCTTTGATACACAAATGAAATGTACATTTTTTTGAATGAAATCTAGTATGAAATGAATGCAAATGATTGTGTTAAAATATGATCATGAAAATAATGCAGATGCATACAATCAGACAAACAACATAGTTAGTTCCATGGATGAAATGAAAGTGATGCTGATGCATAATGTTACATATGATAAAATAATACACAAAGTTAAGCAATCAAAATGATTAGATAAACACCCTTTTTGTGTCCTAATTTCAGGGTATATCTATCATTGGGTAGAAAGGGCTCTATCCTAGGGTTAAGCACTCTTAAGGTTCACTACATGTGGTTTTAAAGTCAGAGTCTAAAGGTCCTCAAATTGTTCCTTACATCCTTGTCCATCACAGACTAGTAAGGCACCCTAATCCTCACCCATTACAGGCTACAAGCGGAAAAGGTTCAATTTGAGTGGGAGTATTTCGCTAGCCACTGCGGAGGCATTAGACCTCACGAAAGCAATAGGTACTTTACTCCCTCCTAGAGGGACAGAGCTCGGGTGTAGAGCTCATGTTATGCACATGCACATGAATGACATAATTAACATAAACATGAATAATAACACATATATACAAACAGGTTCAATTTTATTAGGCTTTTGGATAACACAAATTATTTGCTGGCCTGACTCTCAAAGTCCCCAGTGGAGTCGCCAAGCTGTCATAACGTCTAGATCCGGGGATCTATCGCTAGACATTGGTTTTAGGGAGTCGCCACCAATCTTTTTTATCTAGGTGCGATTGGCCACCTAAAGAATCTGTCCTTTCAGGGAACACCTAAGTTTAAGGGCTCCTAAAAGAATAGGTTCAGGTCTACTAACCAGAACAGGGTTCGGGAGTTCGGTTACGTGTGAGGAAGGTTGTAGCACCCTCACAACGCCCATCAAAAGATGGTACCAGCTTAAATTTGTGTTATCCAAAAGCCTTAAAATTTTACCAAGTAATTAGTTGTTGGAAATGATTCTCAATTGACTCTAATACTTTTAGCAGAAAATTGAGAAAATTCCCTCACCTCAGGAGTATGCAAGAAAAACTACTGTTTCACTTGCAGGGGCTCCGTCGTCGGATTTATTAAAGAAAAAACAAAATCATCCAATTAATTATTGGAATTATTCTCAATTAACTCTAATACTTTTAGCAGAAAATTGAGAAAATTCCCTCACCTCAAGAGTATGCAAGAAAAACTACTGTTTCACTTGCAGAGGCTCCGTCGTCGGATTAATTAAAGAAAAATCAAAATCATCAATTAATTATTGGAAATTATTCTCAATTAACTCTAATACTTTTAGCAGAAAATTGAGAAAATTCCCTCACCTCAAGAGTATGCAAGAAAAAACTACTGTTTCACTTGCAGAGGCTCCATCGTCGGATTAATTAAAGAAAAAAAATCAAAATCAGCCAAGTAATTAATTATCAGAAATTATTCTCAATTGACTCTAATACTTTTAGCAGAAAATTGAGAAAATTCCCTCACCTCAGGAGTATGCAAGAAAAACTACTGTTTTTACTTGTAGAGGCTCCGTCGTCGGATTAATTAAAGAAAAAAAAAGAAAAAAAAATCAAGATCAAAATCAAAGTCAAATAAAAAAAATTCAAAAAAAAAAAAAAAAAAAAAAAACCTGGAGCGGCTCGGATCGCGGCTCGGCTTGGTTCGGCTCGGCTCGGCTCGGCTCGGAGGGGCTGAAACGCGCGGGTCAGAAAGCGGGTCGACGCTTCGGGTCGGGTCGGGTTCGGCAAAACGCGCGGATCCTCTTATTAACTTAAAGCCAAAACGACGTCGTTTTGGGAGGGTATAAAAGGCACCTTCCTCCGTTTTTCAGCAGACCGTTCCTCCCTTCTCTCTCTTCTTCCCTTCTTCTCTGCCTTCTCTCTAGAATTTGAAGAACGCCGGTGCCGGATTCTGGAAATTTCGCCGAAATCTGGGAATTTCGCCGGAAATTGGCCGGAAGTTGGCCGGATGGTCGCCGGTTTCTGGGATTCTCCGCCGGAAACTGGGTCTGTCGCCGGAAACTTCAAAGTTCGCCGGAATTGTCGCCGGAAAATTCAAAAGTCGCCGGAATTTTCGTCGGAATCTGGAAATTTCCCAGAAATTTCCAGAAAATTTTTTCGCCAAATTTTTCTAAAAAATTTTTCTCACTGCCAGAACACTCCTAAACTTTTCCTTAGCTCTCTAAACACCCCTATTCTCTCAATCAGTAGCTTTTGCTTCTGTTTTCTGTGTGTTCTTGAACTGTTCCAGGGGGGTCCCTTTTATAGGGATTGATCAGGAGTTCCTGATCAATCCCAATTCCTCCTTGGACGGGAATTCAGTCTTTGAATCCAACTGGACTCTTCTGATTGAATTCCCACTTCCAATGGGATTCTTCAGCCTTCAATCTCAGCCTTCCAAAATCAAAATAAAAAAAAAATAATAGATAATTAGAAAAGATATAAAACAATAAAATCTGATAATCTGAAGAAAATCAGAACAGATAATTTAGAGAGAAAAAAAAATTATAATAATAATACATAAATATAATATAATAATAATATATAACTATGGATAGAATATAAATCTATTCTGAAATAAAAAAATAAATAAATACATATATACATGATATTAATACATAATAATAATAAAATATAAAAATACATAAAAATATAAAGAAGAAAAAGAAAAAAAAATACAGGATTGAAATGGGCCTTACCATTTGGGGCCAGGCCCAATTGATCTGGGCCACGGACCCAATTGGGTGTCTACATATCTTATGGTTTGTACAAGCCCCCACCGCTGACAGTTCTCAGCAGGTTGGTGTGTAGGAGTAAGGATTTTTTTATTAATTCAAAAAAAGTTTCACTGGGAAGCAGTGAAATAGGATTTTTAGATATTGTGAGGGGTACATTCAAAATGTGTTGACTTTTGGGAGTTCACAACCAGTTCTAGAAGGGGTTTCACTGATGCTGACATCGACAGGCGATTTTTAATGGTAGGAAATTTACTTCAGGGGTATTTGTTCACCTTTTATAGGATGAGCTGTATCTTGGTAATCTAAGTTACAGAAGTGTGTTGCTTTGTCAACTACAGAGACTGAGTATATTGCAGCAACCAAAGCATGTAAAGAAATACTTTGGATGAAACATTTTCTTCTTGAATTGGGATTGAATCAGAAAGAGTATGTGGTATTTTGTGATAGCCAAAGTGCTTTAGATTTGAGTAAGAATATCATGTACCATACTAGAACAACGTACATTCATGTTAGATATCATTTGTTACGTTCAGTGATTGAAGAACAGCAGATGCTATTGAAAAAAGTCTATACTAATAAGAATGTAACAGATATGTTGACTAAGATACTTATTAAGGAAAAGCTTGAGCTTTGTAGTAACTTGGCCGAAATGAGTTCCTTGGCCAAAGTAAGTTCCAAATGAAACTGCTATGGTGATGAATCTCTTTCTAATGGGGTTGGAGGGGGAGATTGTTAGGAAAGTGGAATCCAACCTCATGTAAGTGGTTTTGGACCAAGTAAAGGCCATGGGCCTTGATATATCATTTTACACAGAGCCCTAGCTACTTAATAAAAAAGAGGTGGATTGTTTTAAGGGTGTGTCGAAAACCAAGTAAAGAAAGAAGAAAAGCCAGAAAAGCAGAGAGAAAAAGGAGAAGGGAGAGTTGGTTGAACGAAAGTCGATCTGTGGTCCGATTAAGTTGGAACCTTGTCAGGAGGTTTATGATTTAGAGTTCTACATTCTTACGGTGAAGATCGGGTTTGAAGCTCTCTAGGAACAAATCCATGGTATATTTGTTGAGTCACTTATTTGTTGAGATTTCTCCAATTATTTTCTAGTTGTTGATTAGCTCTAGTTTTAGCTAGAGAAGAACTTTGTATACCTATTATTTGATATTGAAGATTTTTCTGGTGGTCCGTGGTTTTTTCCCTCTACACTGGAGGGTTTTCCATGTAAATCTTAGTGTGCTTTATTTTTTCTACGTTTTTTATTATGATTGTTGTCTATTGCTTCTGTATTATTGTGATTATTGCTTCAGGCGCACATAAACAACCCTACTACTGCTAATATACAAATAAAGCCTTCCCTTGCTCCCTCCTCCCTCCTCCCTACAAATATTTTCTATCTCTATTTTCCCACCATTCTCCCCATCACAATTGCCAAAATCCTTTCTTTTCTTCATTTTTGAACCCAAAAGCTATCTCTTTTTTCCTTTCACCCCCTATTCGCACCTTCTAAAACCCTCCCAAAACAACATCTAAAGCTATTCCAATCCCCAGAAACCCCAACCTGTACAGCAACAACTTTACTAACCTTTTAGGCCACCCCCATCTCCATTGCTTGCCCCAATTCCATTCCTTTGACCCATGAATAAGAGTCCTATGTTTTTGTTAATTGTGCGTCATGAATAATAAAAGTATCATGTGTCGGAAATAAAATTTGATCCAAGATATAATAAGGTAATCAAATATATCATAAAAGAAAGGTAAATGGGTGAAAAAAAAAAACCCCATGAACTAAAATTCAACATTTTTTTTATCAATTAAGCCCTTGTTAGAGAAAAGCTAGTTAATTGTTTTCGTCCAATAAAGAGCTTAATTGAATGAAAACAGATGTATAAAAGTTTAATTGAGTGAAAAAATATATGTAAAGGTTTAATTGATTTGAAATAGAAGATTTAGAGCTTGATTAATTGCAATTAAATATTAGGAACTTAAATGATTGTTAAATTTTTGTCTAAGATTTTTTTTAAACCTTATCCCTAAAAAATTCATTAAAAAAATTACATAAAATTTAGAGAAGTTAAGACTCTTTTTTCTTATTATTCTTTGCTATAGTTTTAAATCAAATTTTGCTATATACGTTTGGCTAAAATTAAGCAAATTGTTGAAAAAGAATATTAATTCAAATACAACACTAGTTTTATATAAAAATAAAGTTATAATACATTATGTACGTGATTTCAAATGTTTAATTTTGCAAAATTTTAATATATCTTTCGTAGTTAACGTAATTATTTTTTTTTCACTAACTTTTAATAAATTTTAATCACCGTTCACTAACATCATTTTCTCAATTCGTGACTAAGTCTTAAGCACGTAAATAATAATGATAAATATATTGAAAAGTAACAAACACGACGCATAAACATGCCAATTGATCTACCCCGTAAGGAAGAAAGCTTGTGACCTATGCTTTCCAACCTTTCATAGTATGCTAACCACCATGATTTGATGAAATACAAAGCAAGCTTGTGACCTCCAATTTCCAACCTGAATTTTCCACAAATAGCATTTTATGATTCATTGAAATTCGATAATTGTAGAAAGAAGAACAAAAGACTTGACAAAGGAGTCAAATCCACCAAGTCTGTGGAGTAAGTCCCACAGCCCGATAATTAACACTTTAGGTCTTAGAAATGAAAAAAA
Source organism: Durio zibethinus (assembly GCF_002303985.1). The sequence continues at coordinate 12,103 of NW_019168173.1, read as the reverse complement.
AATTACAAAAAAATTACAAAAAATTTAGAGAAACTAAGACTTTTTTTATATAGTATCACCAAAATTTTTCTTTATATGTCCAACAAGCAATGGAACTAGCCCCTCACATAAGCCATGGGAAAAATTTTCTCTTCAAACTATAAGAAAAGAATCTACTTAATGACGTATTATATTTTGATTAATTGAATTTACAATAGACGTGATAAAAATTATAATATTTTTTTATTATTTTGATGAGTTTTTTTTTTTTTTTAAATTTTATAAACAAATTTACATAATTGAACCATATTAATTTAAGTAATTATGTTTTTATTATTTCGTATTAAATGTTATATAAATTCAGTTTGTATAATTTAAAAACTCCAGGTGATATATATATATATATATATTAAATATAAAAATGTTGGGCTAGTTGAGTTTTGCCTTAATACCACAAAGCAAATGGGTTATTATTAGAATCTTGACGGGCCTAAACAAAAGAGTCTTCCTCTTCTCCCTCCTCCGCGCAAATATCTTCTACCTCTATTCTTCCTCACCATGGTTTCATCATACTCTCTTAAACCCATCACCAATTGCCAAAATCCTTTCTTTTCTTCATTTTTGAACAAAAACCCATCTGTTTTTTGCCCCTTCACCTCCCTTTACCACCTTTCTAAAACCCATCTCAGCTATTCTAATTGTTGCGCCTGAAGCAATAATCACAACAATTACAGTAGCAATAGACAACAATCAATAATCAAATACGCAGGAAAAATAAAGCACACCAAAATTTACGTGAAAAACCCTCCAGTGTAGAGGGAAAAATTACGGGCCACCAGAAAAGTCTTCACTATCAAATAATAGTTATACAAAGCTCTTCTCTAGCTAAAACTAGAGCTAATCAAACAACTAGAGAAACAATTGAAGAAATCTCACCAAATAAGTGACTCAATAAATACACACTGGATTTGTTCCTAGAGAGCTTCAACCCGATCTTCACGTTCAGAATGTAGAACTCTGAATCATAAACTCCTGACAAGGTTCTAACTCAATCGGACCACGGATCGACTTTCGTTCAACTAACTCTCCCTTCTCCTTTTTCTCTCTCTACTTTTCCTGGTTTTTCTTCTTTCTCTGCTTGGTTTTCGACACACACCTAAAACAACCCCACCTCTTTTTTATTAAGTAGCTAGGGCTCTGTGTAAAATAAAAGATCAAGGCCCATGGCCTTTACTTGGTCCAAAACCACTTACATGGGACTAAACCCCATTTTCCTAACAATCTCCTCCTCCAGCCCTATTAGGAGGAGATTCATCACCATAGCAGTTTCATTTGGAACTTACCTTGGCCAGGGAACTCATTCTGACCAAGTTACTGCAAAGCTCAAGCTTTTCCCTGGGAAGTATCTTAGTCAACATATCTGCTACATTCTTATCAGTATGGACTTTCTTCAATAGCATCTGCTGTTCTTCAATCACTGAACGTAACCAATGATATCTAACATCAATGTACTTTGTTCTAGCATGGTACATGGTATTCTTACTCAAATCTAAAGTACTCTGACTATCACAAAATATCACATACTCTTTCTGATTCAACCCCAATTCAAGAAGAAAACGTTTCATCCAAAGCATTTCTTTACATGCTTCGGTTGCTGCAATATACTCAGCCTCTGTAGTTGACAAAACAACACACTTCTGTAACTTAGATTACCAAGATATAGCTCCTCTGCAAAAGTGAACAAATAATCCTGAAGTAGATTTTCTACCATCAAGATCGCTTACCAGTTAGCATCAGGTAAACCGTTCTAGAACTGGTTGTGAAACTCCATAAGTCAAAGCATATTTTTTAGGTATCCCTCAAATATCTAAAAATCCATTTCACTGCTTCCCAGTGAACCTTTCCTGGATTAAAAAGAAATCTGCTCACTACACTAACTGCCAATGAGCAATGTCAAGGCCTTGTACAAACCATAAGATACATTAAAGAAACCGACTGCAGAAGAATAAAGAATACTAGACATAGCAGTTGCTCTTTCTTAGACACTGGACAAGATTTTTTACTTAGATGAAAATGGTTGGCAAGTGAACTGCTAACTGATTTAGCATATTGCATGTTGAATCTACCAAGCACTCGTTCAACATACTTTTCCGGTGACAACCACAGCTTTCCAGCTCTCCTATCCCGAATAATATCCATACCAAGAATCTACTTTACTTGACCTAAATCCTTCATATCAAAGGACTTAGACAATTGTTCTTTCAACCTGTAAACCATATTAGCATCTTGTCCTACAATCAACATATCATCAACATATAATAATAGGATAATGAAGTTACCATTAGGAAATTGTTTAACATACACACAAGAATTCGCTGCTGTTCTTTTATAGCTATGACTCACTATAAAAGAATCAAACTTCTTGTACCACTGTCGCGGAGCTTGTTTCAAGCCATACAAGTTTTTCTTCAATTTGCAAACTAAGTGCTCTTTCCCTTTCACTTCAAAACCCTCAGGCTGATTCATATAAATGTCCTCCTGTAAATCACCATGCAAAAATGTAGTTTTAACATCAAGTTGCTCAAGTTCAAGATTCAAACTAGCTGCCAATCCCAGTACTACTCGAATAGAACTCATTTTTACAACTGGAGCAAAAATCTCATCAAAATCGATGCCTGGTTTCTGAGAAAAACCTTTTACTACCAATCGAGCTTTGTACCTCACTAGTTTGTCACCATTTTTTTTCAATTTGAACACCCATTTATTCTTTAATGGCCTCTTCCTTGTTGAAAGTTTAACAAGATCATAAGTACCATTCTTTCGTAATGACTCCATCTCTTTTTTCATTACTTTTAACCAGTGCTCTCTATCCGGAGTAGCCTGTACATCTTGAAAGCTTTCTGGCTCCCCTTCACTGGTAACTAAAATAAAATCTGAACTTGGATACCTAGTAGATGGCCTGCGCTCTCTAGTAGATCTCCTGGGTTGAGACTCTACATCACTTGATGCTGAAGGTAGCTCTCCCTGCTCAACACTCTCAGGTAGAGAGGATTGCTCCCCCTGCTCAAAACTAATAGCATCTGGCTCATCACTAACTGTAGCTGGCTCATTCATATCCCCAAGTTCTATTTCTTGCTCATTTGCACCATCTGTGATTCTTTCCTGTGGAATCCCTGTCGGTGTTGAAACATCACACTCAACAGTAACCTGTGTAGTCTTCTCATTTTTCTCAAAGTCTGCTATGGTTTTTTTTTCATGAAAGACCACATCCCTGCTTCTGACTGTCTTTCTCTTTACTAGATTCCATACCCTGTAGCCAAATTCCTCATCACCATATCCTACAAACACAAACTGTGTAGCTTTACTGTCAAGCTTTGATCTCTGCTCTTTCGGCACATGCATGAATGCTTTACACCCAAAAGCTTTCAAGTGAGAGTATGAAGTATCTTTCCCTGTCCACACTCTTTCTGGAATGTCAAAGCCCAAAGGAACTGATGGTGACCTATTAAGTAAATAACAAGCTGTGTTGACTGCTTCACCCCAGAATGGCTTTGGTAATTTTGCCATCCTCAATATACATCTGACTTTTTCCACAATGGTGCGATTCATTCTTTCAGCTATACCATTATGCTGCGGTGTTGCAGGTTCTGTCCTCTCATGCCTGATCCCATGCTTTGAGCAATACTCTTCAAAGCCTTTAGATATGTATTCCCCACCATTATCAGTTCGAATACACTTCAAGGGTAACCCTGTCATCCTTTCAACCATGGCATAAAATTTTTAAAAATATCGCAGTACCTGACTTTTGTATTTCAACATATACACCCAAGTCTTACGTGAAGCATCATCAATAAAAGTAACAAAATATCTGCTACCACCTAATGACTCAACCTCAATGGGACCACATACGTCAGAATAAATTAATTCCAATCTATTTTCTTTTCTCTGAGAACTTTTACGAAAAGAAACTCTATGATGCTTACCAAACAAACAATAATCACATGAATCGAGAGACATACCTTTGGTCAAGGGAATGAGAGAGTGCCTTGCCAAAACCTGTAACCCTTTTTCACTCATGTGTGCCAGCCTCCTATGCCACAAATTTACTGAAGCATCATTTTCAATGGTATTTACCTGGTTACCGTTCAATTGCATCCATGTCTTATACATTGTGCAGCATAGTTTTTCCTTTACAACTACCATAGATCCTTTGAGAAGCTTCCATTGTCTATTCTTTTGTCGGCTTTCATATCCCTCTTTATCAAGGACATTAATAGCAAGCAAGTTCATTCTCATATCTGGAATGTGTCTGACATCCCTTAAAGTTAACATGCAGCCTGTACTAGTTTGTACAATAATATCACCAATCCTAACAATCTGTGACACACTCTTGTTTCCCATCTTGGTACAACCAAAGTCTCCTGCTTTGTAAGTTGTAAACAACTCTCTCTTAAGAACACAATGATATGCCGCTCCTGTGTCAACTATCCACTCAATGCCGGGATTACTAACATGATTGCAATCATCATGTGTACAAATCAAAGTAACTGAATCACTATCTGAATTCACTGTTGCAACATTGCTATCATCTAAACTCTTGCCTTTCTCATCTTTTCGCTCTTGCTTCAAGATTTTATAGTTTCGTTTTATATGACCCGCCTTACCACAATGGAAACACTTCACTTTACCTCTAGACTTGGATCTATGTTTAGACTTACCACGACCTTTTGAGTCCTGACCTCTGTCGATGTTTCCACCCCTATTCTCTGTGACTAGAGCTTGATTCCCAGGGTCTACATCTTTTCGCCTTCTTTTTTCATTAAGCATACTGTCCTTTACCATCTCCAATGTCACCTTATAATCAGGAGCTGAATTAAGAACAGTCACAACTAAAGTATTTCAGCTGTGTGGCAATGAACCCAAAAGAAATAACGCCTTCATTTCATCATCCATCTTAAGCTCCATAGTAGTCATCCGATTAAATATATCTTGAAAATCACTCAAGTGCTCTGTAACAGATCGTCCATCCCTGTACTGTAAAGTTACAATATTTTTAACAAGCATAACTTTATTCATACATGTTTTTCTCTCATACAATGTTGCCAATTTTTCTCAAACAATGTGAGCATCTGACTCCTGCGCTACATGATAGAACACGCTGATATCAACTCATTTTCTGATTGTAGCCAGCGTCTTTCTACCTAGCTTCTTCCAGCTTTCATCTTTCATATCTGCTGGTTTAGCCGAATCACCCAATACTGGCTCATACAAATCTTTGCAGTATAGATGATCCTCCATCATAGGCTTTCAAATTGAATAATTCGATGCTGTCAATTTTATCATAGAACTTGTATCACCCTCTATGATCTCAAATAGAATTTACTTCTATCCTGGGTTGCTTCTGTATCGATGTCTCAAAATAACCCTCGCTCTGATACCACTTGTTGCGCCTGAAGCAATAATCACAACAATACAGAAGCAATAGACAACAATCAATAATCAAATACGCAGGAAAAATAAAGCACACCAAGATTTACATGGAAAACCCTCTAGTGTAGAGGAAAAAATCACGGGCCACCAGAAAAGTCTTCACTATCAAATAATAGTTATACAAAGTTCTTCTCTAGCTAAAACTAGAGCTAATCAACAACTAGAGAAACAATTGGAGAAATCTCACCAAATAAGTGACTCAACAAATACACCATGGATTTGTTCCTAGAGAGCTTCAAACCCGATCTTCATCGTTCAGAATGTAGAACTCTGAATCATAAACCTCCTGACAAGGTTTTAACTCAATCGGATCACGGATCGACTTCCGTTCAACCAACTCTCCCTTCTCCTTTTTCTCTCTATGCTTTTCTTGGCTTTTCTTCTTTCTCTACTTGGTTTTCGACACACACCTAAAACAACCCCACCTCTTTTTTATTAAGTAGCTAGGGCTCTGTGTAAAATAAAAGATCAAGGCCCATGGCCTTTACTTGGTCCAAAACCACTTACATGGGACTGGACCCCATTTTCCTAACACTAATCCACAGCAACCCCACAAACCTCTACAGCAACAACTTTACTAACCTTTTAGGCCACCCCCATCTCCATTGCCTACCCAATTCAATTCGCTTAACCCATGAATAAGAGTCCTTGTCTATGTTCTGTTAATTGTGATCTAGTATAATTCAAGTATCATGTGTTGGAAATAAAATTGTGATCCAAGTACAATATAAATGAAATTGATCAGTTCCTCTCCTAACCAAAAATGTATAATCTGATAAAACATGACACTGAAACAAATTTTCCTTCAGGAATGCCTCAAATTTCTATTGGAACGTACATTATCAGTGACTAACAAAGTGGATAGAGTCCAAATTGCCATGTAGAAACATAAAAAAGATACAGTACTTCATCATTCCCAGCTTCTCCAATTATCTTTTGGCTGACCACAGTCTTCGATCACAACTGGTTGCAAAGTTCTCCCACTGTCTGAGCCAGCTTTTTCCATCTCCTTGACAACGCTTATCCATCCACTACTTTACCAAACACAACATGCTTTCCATCAGGCCATGGAGTCTTCTCAGTGCAAGTAAAGAATTGGGAACCATAGGTGTTTGGTCCAGCATTGGCCATTGACAAACAACCAGGTCCGGTATGTTTGAGCATGAAATTCTCATCTGCAAATTTCGTGCCATAGATTGAGTCACCACCAGTGCCATTTCCCCTTGTGAAATCTCCACCTTGACACATGAAGCTCGGTATGATTCGGTGAAATGCTGAGCCTTTATGGTGCAAGGGCTTCCCAGACATTCCGAAACCCTCCTCCCCAGTGCAGAGTGTTTGCAATTATATTGTGGGCTAACACGGTCAGTTAATCCGGATTTAGGTCAATTAATTTCAAATTACAAATAATTATAGTGGTATTATGTTGTAATATATTCGAACATGTAGTACGATTTTAATTACATATGATCCTAGTCTAATTTTGTATTTGAATCTATAACATGATGGGTCAATTTTGACTAATATATAAATATATATAAATATATATACGAAGTCGGTCCATCAGATTTTATACTTTTAATTTGAGAGGTAAATAGCAGTTCTCTCCTTTTGTACTATGCAAGCCGTTGATTGAGCACAATAGGCGGCATCGAAAAGCTAATGATGGTAACAACACATCCATGGGCTTGGATTTAAGGGGATTGTGTTCACTTCCACATTAAAAACAGTTTTAGTTATAAATTACGATAGTGATTCGGTAAGCCTGCAGCCAAATTGGTTATAGTTCAATTAGAGCTTCATCTAGTTCAAAATTGGGTCCAAATTGCCTTAGCAATTGCACATATTGCTCAAGGAAAAAGTAGTTAATATTATTCTTTCCCGAAAAGAAAATAAAAAACCTTGATTGAAAAGAAAACAGAATGGCTGTACTGATAAGGATGTGGTTGAAATATGGACAGAAATCTTATAAATTCGAAAAAATATTTTCTTTTATACCCAAAAATAAAAAGAAACGAGAATACAAATTGGCACAATGACCTTTATTTTCAAGTGTTCTTTTAAGCAAAAAAGAAAATAAAACTACTACTAATATATGATTAATATAGATGACAACTCTATGAATTCAAAATAACTAGAAATTGTTATCATATATATATGTATATATAGAAGAATGAAAATTTGTAGAAATGTTCAACTAGTATGTAATATTATTGTTGGCTAAAATTATGCATAGCACTAAACTTTGATTGTACATCATCTCAAAGATTTACAAATTCACAGACGATGTCCAACAAAAAATTTGGTCCTCCTCCACTATCTCAATTGAAAAGGGAGAAGAAACAAAAAAGAGAAGAAAAAATGTTGGTGTTTGAACTCAATTATTCACCAATAAGGAGTTGCACTCTCAGATATACTTAGAAGCTTCTCCAAATAATCAGCTCCTAAATCCTCAAACACCAGGATATTTTCCCTCCCCATTTCCTCCTTTCTTGATCTTCGTGTTCCCTGATCTTTTGCTCTTCATGGAGTACCTTTTCTCAATTGTCAAAGTAGGTGAACAACTTTCTTCAAGTCCATAGTTCATTTCTTGAAGTGAATCATAAACTGTATCCATTGGAAAACTGAGTATCACCATCGGACCTCGCATTGCGAGTGTAGCTTGATCATACACTAGCTGTAGCCTCAGCTATATCCAAGGTTCCAGGCCAAAGCCTAACACCATTCCTTATGGAATCCCTTATCTCAGCTGCCTATTTTCCCCATGGCCTCTTCCTAACTCCTCTATTCTAAACTTCCTTTCCTGTCTCATCTTCATTTGCATTCAAGTTCACTTAATGATCCTTTCTAAAACTATTAACGGATGTGGTATCGAAAGTGTTTTCCTATGCTTGATTTAGGACTCCCAAAGGAAGATTACACGGGAGTCATTTCCATTGAAAGGGTTTGGTTATGGAGATAATTGAATGATTCTAGTGAGAAATTTTTTGAGAAATATAGGAAGAAGAGGATTCAAGAGACAATTGGAGATTTGGGTATTGAAAAAATGAAGAGTCCATGTATGAAAATCAGGTCATTCTTATTATGGAAACGATTCTTCTTAGATCTTATAATTAATTCTCTTTGATTTTGCCTTTTGGTTTTGGTCATAGGAAATGAAATTTGAAGCTCAGTGTTATATATACAGTAATTACAAGCAAGGGAGGGAAAGGCTATATTAGTCAAATATTTATTTTAAAAAAGTTTAAAAAAAAGAAAGAAAGAAAGAACAAATTAAAGAAACGATGGAAAGAGAGTAAAATTATATGAACAAGTTATTAGCGTCGAACATCATTATTTAGTCGTTAATAGTAGAATCAACAGCTGAGTCAAAAGGAATACTTGTCGGGGCATTGTGGCCAGATCAAGTTAAAATTCTCTTACATCGCCCATGATGTTTCACTTTTATGTCCTGCCTATAACTTATATTTTTAGCTAATTAAAATAGTAAATCACTATGCTTAGAATGATCAATTACAATGTTAATTACCTTACATTGATGAACAAGATTTGATTAATATAGTCAGGTTATAGTTAAGTTTGTCGTAATTTTATTTTTATACAAAATAAATTAAATTTGAGAATTAAAAAAAGAATTACAAGTGCATAAATTTAAATTTTAATCCGATTAGAAGTGCTTTTTAAAATATTTGTATAAATCACTTAGATTAGACTTTGAATTTATAAAAAAATTACTTTATATATATATATATGCTTTTCATTTAAATTATATAATATAATCATATTATTGACAAGGGTTAATTTTAATTTTTCATGTACCACCAATAAGTAAATGCTGTTGAAATAAAAATTTACCTATCTAATAATAACATATAATATAAAATAAATAATCAACATTTTTTAAAATATTATTTTATGGTGTGATTTTAACAAAATAAAAAAGATATATTTTTACATTGAATAGTTATTTCATATAATCCTTCTTTTATTAATTATGTCAAAATTTATTATAAATAAGTTTCTTAAACTAGCATAATTGATGTTATAATAACTTTTTGAATTGATAATAAGATGTAAAAAGTCAGTGGTCACTTTCTAGGTGCCATTATAGGTTGGTTTTACCTCTTCACTCAAGTGCTACCTTTGTTTCATTTTTTTTTTTCTTCAAATTCACACCCTACATAAGCATAACCTTCCAGCCTTAATTGGATGATTTGCCACTCTTTAATTAGTCTCTAATATTTTATTGGCCAAAACTTTGATTGTTCATATATACATTGGTCATTATTTTATATATTTTTATCCATTACTAGAATTTGATCCCACTATTAATAATTATTTTTAATTAAAATAAAATAAAATTTTAACTTACATAAATATATCAAAATTAAAAAATATTTAATTAAAACGTCATTAAATTAAAGGCGTGTCAAAGATACAAATGCAGTTAATATAATTGCATTTGAATTTTCCACAAAAACCAATTTCCAGCTTGAATTTTCCACGGAAAGGATTTATGGTCCGTTTAAATTCTACTATTGTAGAAAGAAGAACAAAAAAAACTAGACAAGTAAATCAACTCTACGGAGTTAGAATTTTCCACAAAAACCAATTTCCAACTTGACTTTTTCACGGGAAGCATTTATGGTCCATTTAAATTGCGTATATGGTCCATTTAAATTCTACAATTGTAGAAAGAACAAAAAAGACTTAACAAGTAAGTCAAGTCAACCAAGTCTATGGAGAATTTTCCACAAAAACCAACTTGAATTTTCCACGGAAAGCATTTACGGTCCATTTAAATTCTACAATTGTAGAAAGAAGAACAAAAAAAGACTTGACAAGTAAGTCAAGTTCACGGTCAAACAATTAACTCTTTATGTCTTAGAAAACAGAAAAAATAAAAAAAAATGAAAATTTAGAAAAAAATAAAATTACAAAAAATTTAGAGAAGCTAAGACTCTTTTTCCTTATTATTTTTATGCTATAGTTACTTTCTTTTTTTCTTTTAAATCAAGTTTTAATGTATGTATGGCGCCTAAAATTAAGAAATTTGTCAAAAAAAGAATATTAATTGAAATATAAAAGTGGTTTTATATAAAAATCTATGAAAGTAAAACGTTTAATTTTGCAAATTAAAATTTCAGTTTTATCTTTCATAGTTAACACAATTATTTTTTTATCCATTAACCTTTAATACAATTTTAATTACCAAATATTAGTATGATTTTCACAATTCATAATTATAGGTGTTAAAATTTAAATTTTAAATTTATTGAATGTTATATTTTAAAAATAATTATATAAATCAATTAAATTAAATTTTAAATTTTTAAAACAAGATTTCAATGCGTGATTTCATTGTACTTAGTATGATCATATAGTATCACCAAACCCTTTTTTTTTATATCCAACTAGCAATGGAACTAACCCCTCATAGAAGCCATGGGAAAAAAATTCTTTTAAATTATATAAAGAGAGAATTTACAAATTTTAATAACGTGTTGTATTTTGATTGATTGAATCTACATTTGATGTAATAAAAAATGTAATAATTTTTTTACATAATTGAACGATATTAATTTAAGTAATTATAATTTTATTATTTCGTATTAAATGATATATGAACTCGAGTTGTATAATTTAAATGATATATATTTAAATATACAAGTGTTAGGCTAGTTTTGTTTTGCCTTATACCACCAAGCAAATGGGGTATTAGAATTTTGACAGGCCTAAACAACCCTGCTGCTGCTAATAAACAAAATAAAGCCTTCCCTTCTCCCTCCTTCCTACAAATATCTTCTACATCTATTTGGTTCCTTCGCCATGCTCTCATCAACCTCTCTTTAAACCCATCGCCAGTATTGCCAAAAGTCCTTTTTTTCTTCATTTTTGAATCCAAAACCATCTCTTTTTTCCCTTCACCCTCCCTTTCCCATCTTCTAAAACACATCTCAGCGATTCTAATCCCCAGCAACCCCCCAAACCTTCTACGGAGCAACAACTTTTACTAACCTTTTCCGGCCACCCCCATCTCCATTGCCTGCCCGATTCCGTTCGCTTGACCCATGAATTAAGAGTCCTCGACTATGTTCGCTGTTAATTGTGATCAAGTATAATTCAAGTATTCATGCGATGGAAATAAAATTGTGGTCCAAGTATAATATAAATGAAATTGATCAGTTCCTCTCCTAACCAAAAATGTATAATCTGATAAAACATGACACTGAAGCAATTTTTCCTTCAGGAGTGCCTCAAATTTCTATTGTAACGTACGTTAGCAGTGACTAACAAAGTGGACAGAGTCCAAATTGCCATGTAGAAACATAAAAAAAAAAATACAGTACTTCATCATTCCCAGGTTCTCCATCAATTTCTTTTGGCTGACCACAGTCATCGATCACAACTGGTTGCAAAGTCCTCCCACTGTCTGAGCCAGCTTTTTCCATCTCCTTGACAACGCTTATCCATCCACTACTTTACCAAACACAACTTGCTTTCCATCAAGCGATGGAGTCTTCTCCGTGCGTATAAAGAATTGGGAGCCATTGGTGTTTGGTCCTGCATTGGCCATTGACAAACAACCAGGTCCAGTATGTGTAAGCTTGAAATTCTCATTTGCAAATTTCAT
>NW_019168172.1:0-28051 GCF_002303985.1 Durio zibethinus | reverse complement strand
CAATTTTTTTTTAAAAAAAGTATCATTCTTTTTTATTATAAAATATTTTATCACCAAGTAGTTAATAAAAAATTAAAAATAAAATAGTTGCAAATATATTATTGATAAAACATGCTAACGTATGTATGCTAATGAATGTCATATAAATGAAATGCAATTTAAAAGTTGGATTCTAAGTATATATGACCACCACGACTCTCAACATCTAGATTATAGCTTAGTGCGACTGTTTATATTTAAAATCCCGAATTTACTATCATACTTTTTATTTATTAATCTTATTATTAATGTGAATTAGGAAATCATGTGAAAAGACTTAACGAAGTAAAATTTCCTAAATATCTCATCATCTAGTGGCATTTCGAGAATAAATTGCTTCAAATGAAATTTTCACATGTGTCTTAGGATTTTTATGAGGTTTTGAGTAAGGGCTTGAGTAAAGGTTTTGGAGGTTTTGGTTTTAAGGTTTAGAGGGTTTTAAGGCTTGAATTTTAGGATATGGAAGGTTTAGGGTTTTGATTTTAGAGTTTGAGATTTTAGGGTTTGGGTTTTGTGGTTTAGGAAGCGTTTGGATTTTAGGGATTTTGGATTTTGGGGTTTTGGATTTTAGGGGTTTCGGATTTTAGGGGTTTGGATTTAAGAGATTTTAGATTTTTAGGGGTTTCGAATTTTAAAAGTTTAGGTGCGACTGTTTATATTTAAAATCCTAATTTACTGTCATACTTTTTATTTATTAATCTTATTATTAATGTGTGAATTAGGAAATCATGTGAAAAGACTTAACGAAGTAAAATTTTCTAAATATCTCATCATCTAGGCGGCATTCGAGAATAAATTGCTTCAAATGAAATTTTCACACGTGTCCTTAGGATTTTTATGAGGTTTTGAGTAAGGGCTTGAGTAAAGGTTTTGAAGGTTTGGTTTTAAGGTTTAGAGGGTTTTAAGGCTTGAATTTTAGGATATGGAAGGTTTAGGGTTTTGATTTTAGAGTTTGGAGATTTTAGGGTTTGGGTTTTGTGGTTTAGGAAGGGTTTGGATTTTAGGGATTTTGGATTTTGGGGTTTGGATTTTAGGGTTTCGGATTTTAGGGGTTTGGATTTAAGGGATTTTAGATTTTTAGGGGTTTCGAATTTTAAGAGTTTAGGTGCGACTGTTTATATTTAAAATCCTAATTTACTGTCATACTTTTTATTTATTAATCTTATTATTAATGTGAATTAAGAAATCATGTGAAAAGACTTAACGAAGTAAAATTTTCTAAATATCTCATCATCTAGGCGGCATTCGAGAATAAATTGCTTCAAATGAAATTTTCACACGTGTCCTTAGGATTTTTATGAGATTTTGAGTAGGGGCTTGAGTAAAGGTTTTGAAGGTTTGGTTTTAAGGTTTAGAGGGTTTTAAGGCTTGAATTTTAGGATATGGAAGGTTTAGGGTTTTGATTTTAGAGTTTGGAGATTTTAGGGTTTGGGTTTTGTGGTTTAGGGTTTTGATTTAAAGGGTTTGGATTTTAGGGATTTTGGATTTTGGGGTTTGGATTTTAGGGGTTTTGGATTTTAGGGGTTTGGATTTAAGGGATTTTAGATTTTTAGTGGTTTCGAATTTTAAGAGTTTTAGAAACTTATGGTTTTGGTTTTAAAAATTAAGGTATCATTTTTAAGAAAATATGAACATCTCTAAAAATCTTTAACATCTAGGCAGATTTTCAAAGCAAGTTCGATTTTAGTGATTTTTGAAATTTAATCAATAATTTCTCATATATCTCTTTTTATGAAAATTTAATAATAATAACTCCCCAACATCTAGGCGGAATTATTTTTAGAAAAATATTTTTATTCCCTCCAGGTAGAAAAAATAATAAAATATAATTATTTTTTGAGCATTTTTAATATATATTTTTAATTATTACTTGTTTTTAATTTTATTATTATTAAAATAATTAAACATTTATCATAACAAATTTAAGAACTTATCATGCATAAATATAAAAAATTTACTTAAAATAACAAAATAATAATATATAAAAAATTAAAAAAAAATTTTTTTACCTGAGCCGGATCGGTCAACGGTCCGACCAAAGTTGGACTAAATCAGTTTAGCGGTTTAATCTGCAATTCGGGTGGAAGTCTACGATTCGATCTGATTCAATTGGACCGATCAGCAGTTGTTGGAAGAGCGGGTTAACAAGTCAGGTTATGCAGATCTCGGGTCGGATTTGGGTCTACGCACGGATCCTCCTTGGCCGAAACGACGTCATTTTAGACTATAGCCTTCTATATAAAACCAAAAAAAAATTTTTGGTCATTCTTCTCCTATTTCAAAAAAAAAAAAAAGGGAAAGAGAGCTCTAGGCCTCTCACCGTCCGGTCGCTAGACCACCGCACCGACAGTCGCCTGGGTCACCACAGGCGGTCGCTGCCGGTGGTTTTCGATCGTCGAAAAACATAAAAATTATTCTGGCAACTCTCTTCAACGCCCTTTTTCTAGATCTAGCTTTCTTTTTGCCAGAAACGACCTCGATCGTCGTAGATCAGGGCTTGAAGTTTTCTGCCTTCTTTTTTTTTAGACTAAAATTGATCTGTTTTCTTTGTTTTTGTATGGAGCTCGACACTGAGGTTCCTTTCTACGGGGAGGACTGTGTCTTTTTTTTTGTTTCTGTTTTTATGTTTCTGTTTTCGTGGTTGGTGTGGGTTGAAGGGTTTTTTTTTTTGTGTCTGGATGTCTGAAAGGGTGTTGTGGGAAGTATGTTTAGAGGTTTTTAAGATCTGTCCGAAGGTTTTTGAGAAGGGATGTCCGAGAAAAAGGTTGAAGGGGAAGAGGTTGTGGGTTTTAAAGAGCTTTAAATAGGGGATAGATGGTCGTAGGCGTGGTAGGGTGGCTGGCCAAGGGGTTGGTCAGGGGCAACAGCAACGACGTACACCAGCCACCCTTCTTTCTATTTTTTTTCCTATTTTCTCTTTTCTTTTTTTAATAATTAATAATTATTTTTTAAAAAAATTTATTTTTATTATTATTATTATTATTATTATAATTAAATTAATAGTAAACCCGGGACAAAACCGGTGTCTACAGAGAGGGTTAAAGAATTCTCTTGATTAGCATAATTAATCTTGAAGTGATTGATGACTTGAAAATGTAATGGGAAAACAACCTGTGTTGGTCTTTTACATATTTATGCAAGACTATCAGGGTTTCAGACTATGAGGATATAAGGGGAACTTGAAGGAATCATAAACTGGTGATACTAGTTGACTTTGGTAAGTACTCACCAATTTCATAGTCTATTTCATTGATTTAAAGCATTAGGAATACCTATTTAAACAAAACCATCAAGTGGGGGTACCATAATCAAATGGTGAAAGCGTGAAAACTGCAGGATTATGTCAAAGTTATAGTGGTCCTGTTTGGGGTCTATATTTACAACTGATTTCATGGTTTTAGCCTTATTCTTAAACTGCAATGGTTTGAAACCTGCGGGCTAATAGTAGGGATTTTTTGCTTTGACCATGCAATTTCCTTATCAAGGTAGTTTGAAGAAACTACAAGGTACACAACTTGGTATGCTATATTTGGCCAAAGAAAACAAACTATGAAGCTTTTGTAGGCATTGACTGTCAGTCAGAAAGCTCATTCTTGTTCTTTATTATTCAATATCAATAGTCAAATCTAGGTAAATGTTATCACTAAGGTAATAGGTAACCAATCCCTTGATAATGTTGCCTTTGAGCAAATGTTAGAAGAGAACGCTGATCTGTTTGATACTCCATAAGGACTACTTTCTTACAGACCTCTTATGAATAAGAGTCAACCAATTAAGATTAAACCCTACATATACCCTGCCATATAAAAACATGAGATTAACAAAACGATTAAATAAATGCTGGATTCTGGTATTACTAGGCACAATTATAGCTTTTCTACTCCTCCAATTATTATGGTGAAAAAGAAAGATGGATCGTGGAGACTCTATGTTGATTACAAGCAACTGAATCATCTCACTATTAAAGCTAAGTTTCATGTTCCCCTGGTGGAGGAATTACTAGATGAGTTATATGGTGCAAAAAATTTTCTAAACTAGATTTAAGGTTTGGTTATCATCAAATTGAGATGCAGGAGGCAGATGTTTACAAAACTGCCTTTAGAACTAATAAATGCTACTATGAATTTCTAGTCATGCCTTTGGCCTTACCAATGCACCTTCAACCTTTCAAAGCCTTGTGAACTGTCTTTTTAAAACTCACTTGAGGAATTTTGTATTAGTATTCTTTGGTGATATTCTTATATTTTCTACTGGTATGTGTAGTCACTTAAAACATATGAGAATGGTTTTTAAGATTCTAAAAACTAACCAATTGTTCCTTAAAAGGAGTAAGTGTGTCTTTGGTGCTATAAAAGTTGAATATTTGGGGCATGTTATTTCTCATAAAAGAGTTGAAATGGATAAATAAAAAGTTTGGGTATTTTGAATTGGCTTCAACATCAAAGCATCAAAAAACTGAACAGGTTCTTTGGACTCATAGGGTATTACAAGAGGTTTATTAAAGGGTATGGATTACCGGCTAAGCTGTTGACAGAGTTACTTAAGAAAGATGCTTTTAAGTGAAACGAATCAGCATAAGAGTCTTTCAATAAGCTACAGATCGTTATGACCATAGTTCTAGTTTTAGCCCTCCCTAATTTCAACAAAGTGTTCATGGTTAAGAGTAATGCTTCTAGCTTGGCGGTAAGACTTGTATTAACTTAGGAAGGAAGGTCTATTGCATACTTTAGCAAAGCATTATCAACTAAGCACCAGATTCTTTCTGTGTATGAGAAAGAAATGACGGTTGTGATTATGGAAGTTAAGAAGTGGAATGTATACTTATCTGGTAGGCATTTTATTATCAAGACTGATCACCAAAATTAAAATTTCTACTCACTAAACAAGCAATAACTCTTGCATAATAGCTCTAGATGGCAAAAATGATAGGGTATGATTATGAAGTTGTGTATAGAAAAGAAGCATTTAATATAGTGGCTGATACTTTATCAAAAAGACCTGAGTTTATGTCAACTCGATAATGGTAGTTTCGATTATGAACATTGACTTATTGAGTAAAATTTAGGATTCTTGGAAGCAGGACTAAAGATTGCAAAAGGTAGAGCGAAACCAAAATCTCATCCAAATAATTGAACTTTAATTTGTCCCATTAAGGTCATTAAAGTTTATTAAGTGCATCAAATTTGGTCACTTAGTATATTTTATCCATATTATTTGACAGAAAAATAAGGTGACTACCATGTCATGCCACATCATCCCTCACATCAACTAACTAAACTCTTATAAATTAAAACATACAATGGGATAATTAATTTTACTAATTAAAATATAATTTTTGAACGAACAAATCACGCCATATATGTCTGGTGCATTAAAGAAGCTGGGCAAAGCCTTGAAACGTAGTTCCACCCAAAGCATTTTTGGGTTCCCTTCATTTGCTTCCCATAAGTTTTCCATTATCTCTTTTGCCTTGCCAAGACTCCAATCTTTCATTGCCTTTGCTGCTAAAGGCTATAAAGTGAAAACTGACAAGGTACTTCTTAATATCTTCTCTTTGGTTCCTTGGACTGCAAAAGAAAGATTCAAATTTTGAAGCATTAGTTTTTTGTTGTTATTTCAAACAATATGGGAATTTGGTTGCTATATTAAGTTAAACTTCATCCAAAAGATTCCATTTTTTTAGTAGTAATTTTAGAATTCAAAAAGTTGGAAATTTTATAAGCAAATTCGGTTATTTGCATCAATCAATGAAGGTTACGGAGTTTTAAAATGGAAGCAAGCAAAATCTTCAGTGAGTATCAAACTCCCATAGTTCATGGTAAATTCAGTTAAGTCAAAATATGGAGGTTAAGTTTCACGTAGGCCCCAAAATAATTTAAAACCTTAAAATTCAAAGCTTTTATTTTCACACTTTTGTCTAGTAATTAAATAAAAGTCTTATTCTTATATTGTTAATTACTTCCATGCAACGTTTTTTTTATGAATTTTCAAGTTATTTTTTTTTATTAACTTTTTCCTTTGTGGTGCTTTGAGTAGGTGGACACATCAGCCCAGTTGTGACATTTGGTCTCTTTTTGCAAAAATGTTCTTTCCGATTAGAGCCATTTTCTAAATTGTAATGCAATGCCTTGGCGCAATATTTTGTGCAAGGATTGTGGATATAGGACGATGGTCGGAGTGGTGTAAGAAAGTGGTGATGATTGTTTGGTGACAATCATTTTTTTTTTTTTTTGGAAAGGTAGTGAGAAAAAACAAACATAGATTTTTGCTATTTATTGAGGTTTAATTAACTGATATGGTGACGATGTGGCATTGAAATGGTACCGACGTTATTTTTATGCCAAATAATTTGGATGGTATTTGTCAAATGACCAATTTTGATACACTAAATAAATTTTAGTGATTTTAATGAGACAAATTAAAGTTTAGTGATTTGGATGGGATTTTGGTCAAATTTCAGTAACCATAAGTAAAATTCACTCCAAAAACTTATTGGTGAAGTGCAATATAATGTGTCTATTAGCTCTAAATACACTTGGCATGGAGGCTAATTGAAGAGAAAAGGAAAATTGGTTGTAAGATTAGTACCAGCTTCGAGATAGGAACTTTTGCAATATTATCATAGCAGTCCAATTAGTGGACATTTTAGGGTTCATGTTACAATGAATAGAATTGGCAATGTTGTGTTCCTAAAAGGATTAAAAAAATTATGTAAGGAGGTTGGTTCAAGAATGTACTGTATGTTAACAGTGCAAATATCACAATTGAGCAACACCAGGTCTTCTCCAACCACTTCCTATACCTGACAGAATTTGGTATGACATTTCTATGGATTTTATTGAAGGTCTACCTATATCATAGAGCAAGGATACTATATTGGTGGTTGTGGAAAGGTTGACCAAATGTGCTCATTTTGTGGCCATTTCTCATCCTTTCACTACTTTGTCAGTAGCTCAAGCGTTTATGGATAATATATTCAAGTTACATGGGATGTCTAATTCCATTGTCTCAGATAAGGATAAAATTTGCATGAGTAGATTCTGCTAGGAGTTATTCAAAATGCATGCAACTTCTTTCAACATGTCTATAACTTATCATCCTCAATCTGATGGATTGACAGATATAGTTAATAAATGTTTAAATACATACTTACGATGCATGGTGATTGAGACACCAAAAGAATGGAATAAATGGCTGCCATTAGTAGAATGGTGGTATAAATACCAACCATCACTCTACTCTAAAAACCTCTCCTTATGAGGTAGTATATGGACAACTTCCTCTACTACATCTGCCTTACTTGGTAGGAGATTTTTTGGTAGAAGTGAAGGACAAAAGCTTACAAGCCAGGGAAGTTGCCATTCTAATGATGAAGTTTTATTTATCCAGAGCACACACAATGATGAAAAACATGGCTGACAAAAAAAAAGTGATAAAGAGTTTATGGTAGGAGATGTGGTATATGTTAAGTTATAGCCTTATAGATAACAACCAGTGAAGAACAGAAGTTATAACAAGTTTATTGCCAAATTTTTTGGACCTTACAGTGTCTTAAAAAGGATAGGTCAAGTGGCTTAAAGCCTGTAATTACCGATTGGTTCTGAAATCCATCATATATTTCATGGTTTACAGCCAAAGAAACATGTAGACAGTTCCATGGTCCAATCTAATTTGCCTATTATTGGTGAAGATGGAACAATGGTGAAAGAACCTATTAAGATTCTAGACAGGAGAATGGTTAAAAGGGATAACAAAGCTGTCACTGAAGTACTGGTGGAGTAGACTAATTCTTTTCTAGAAGATGCTATTTGGGAAAGCTTGTATGAGTTACAACAAAAGTATCCTGCCTTAGAACATTTGAGGACAATGATCTTCTTTATACAGGGAATATTGTTGTGGGCTTAAAAGATTGAACTACAATTGGTTTTATTTACTATTGTTGTTGGACCTATTTTACTGGTCTTTTTTTAGTTTTTGTAAGGCCTATGTTTAATAGAGCCTGTTTTCCTTATGAATGTTTTTATTACGGTTATGAGAAAAGAGAGAGAATGTAGAACTAGTATTTGAGATTTTCAGATTCAGTTGAAGCTTGTTAGCTTACAATATTAAAAGGAGAAGGGATATATGGTACAAATTAATGGAATAGAATTATTTTTTTCTCTCTCCTAAGCATTCTGTGTTCTTCATTCTTTAAATTTTCTTTTTCTTATGAGATAGCTATCTTGCTCTGTATTTAAATCCTTCAAACTAAATAATTCTCATGAATCCAGATCTATAATAATCTGACTTCAAAAAGCAAACAATCATCAAAATTATTTGAATTTTTCAATCACCACCTTACATTCATGCATGATTCTTGAAATTTTGAAAATCAAGGTTATTCCTACTATGATATTGTTTCCATTTTCCTATAACTAGTTGCCAATTAATAGTTTTAAAGTTTTTTTTTTCTATTTTGTTTTGCTTCTTTATTTTCCCTAAAAATCTTGTTGCTTGCTTCTTTATTTTGCCAGAAAATCTTATTGCCCTAGCCTCCAATTTCGTCGCCTCTTCTTAAATCCATCGTTTCCAAACTACACAAAGAAGTGGAAACAACTAGCCAGCTTTCTCTTGGCAATGTAGGAGAAACCTCAATTTTTTTAACCAAACTATTATAATTTAAAAACTTATTTCCAAAATTATTGTACTTTTAAACTTATTTTTCAATGTCTTTTACTTTTTGCCAAGTCGTTGTCATGTCATATTTAAACTATATAGTCACTTCGTAAGCCCTTCTTGTATCCTGATTCTATCCTTCCCTTCTATATATTGCTTATTTCCTAAAACTCCACTCGTGTATCTTGATTTCATCCCTTCTCTATATGTTACTTCTTTCTCATTTTATGGTACTGTATTTTTTTTCTCAAACTTCTTAAAAACCATCTCATATCATTCAAAAACTATCATATATCAATGTGTGTAAAAGAAATGAATATAGTATATTAATTATTTTTGTACA
The DNA here is from genome assembly GCF_002303985.1 of Durio zibethinus. The sequence goes on along the minus strand of NW_019168172.1, from coordinate 19,014 downwards.
AATATAGAATATTAAATTTAATCTGAGAAATGACCAAAAGATTTTACTTTAAGAAACAGTTAATGGATGTTTTGTAACAATGAAGCAAAGATTAAGGTTTCAAACTATATTAGAAAGTGGAATCAACTAGCTAGCCATATCTTGGCAGTGTAAGAGAAACCAAAGTTTTTTGTACCAAACCATTGCACTCTATAGTCACTCCTAAAGCCCTACTCCTGTATCCTGATTTCATCATTCTTTTCTATATATTGCTTCTTTCCTAAAACCCCGCTCTTTTATCTTGATTGCATCATTCCCCTCTATATGTTGCTTCTTTCTTATTTTATGGTATTGCATATTTTTCTCAAACTTATTCAAAAACCATCATATATCATTCAAAAACTATCATATATGAATGTGTGTGAAAGAAATGAATATAGTATATTAATTATTTTTGTTAAAATATAGAATATTAAATTTACTTTGAGAAATGACAAAAATTTTACTTTGACATGGATGTTTTTGTAACTATGGAGCAAAGATTAGGGTTTTAAGAAAACTTGTTAGATTACACAAAAATACAATAATTTTTTATTTTCTATTATTATGTTAAGATGAAATTAGCAATAATAATTTTCGATTTTATTATTATTGTTGAAATTTACAAACTCTCCGTCTTCTACAAACTTAACTTCCAAAACCATTCCTCAAGTTTTTTTTCCTTTTTCAATGAGAGATTAATTAACAATTCTTCCAAGCTTGCTTTAATTCTTCAGCTCTTGTTTATAGCAATTGAGCAAAATCCTTTATGAATTCACTATTAGAATGATTTTCAAAATAAAGAAAGATTAATTAATTAATATACTTAATCAAAGAGTTCAGAAACAAAGTTAAAACAAAGCAAAATTGAGTTTTGTTTAAAGGAAGTTGACTACCCTGTCTTGAAAAGCATTCGGTTTTAGAAATATTCTTGGGCAATCGGATGCCTAGATGAGAGTCAACTGTTTTCATTCAAAAGCGTATTCTGTTAGAAAAATACACTTAGGCAGTCGGATGGCCGATTTGGCATCCAATTGCCTTAGTTCAAAAGTTATAATTTCCTAAAATGTGAAAATTGGTTTCTATTAGAATGAGTTGTAATTGTTCAAGAAGTAATCTTTCACTTTGAAAGATGAATAATTACAGATATAATTATTCAAAGAGATGAGTTCTTGATTAAATGAGATGATTGTTCAACGAAACAATTCAGTCAAAGGCTACAACCTTTGAATCCATTCTCTATAAATAGATATGCTTAGAACACATTTTGAGAGATAATAAAAAATATTTTGACATTGTTCTCTTTTTTCTTCAATTATCTCTCAAAATAGAAGCATGTGTCTAAGACATTGTTTCTGCAAAAAATCATGTTCAAAGCAAAGTATTTCTATCTCACATGAAAAGGTCTTTAGTAGTTTAAAATCACAAGTATAAGGTGATCTCAAATAAAACTTTATTATATTTAAGAGACATTTCGATTATCTCTTGTGTATACCATAATTGATAGAGATAAAATAAACTTTAAAAAAAGTGATATTTATAACACGTCTTGAAGTCATTTTATTTGTTCTTTGATTGGTTCAACACGAGGCTGGAAAGTGAATACTACAACCTTTCTCAAGTGAAAGATCATCATCAAAATAAGTTTGTTGTATTAGCAAGTCTTGTATCTAACATTAATCATGCAAATTAAAAGTAGAAAAAAGAGATTGAAGGACTATAAGGATAGGACAAGGAAGCATCTATGGTAAACTCAAATTGATTTTCTCCATTATCATGTCTGAAGATGAAAAATGAAAAAGAGAGCCCAAAAAGAGAGAAAAAAAAGTACAGTACAATAAGAGAAAGATGGATAGAAAGAGAAAAAAGGAGCAAACAAAATGAATGGGATGACATGGGAATAAGTACTAGAGATTAAAAAATAAATTTAAAAGTACAATAAATTGGGAAATAAGTTTTTAAATTGCACTGGTTTGAGAAAAAACTCAAAGAAATCAATTGCAGATATAAGTACCAATCCTGGTCAGCTACACGTTGATTAAAACCTTTGTTAAGGTCGAATCATAGTAAATTCTCGTAACAATATCTTTCATTTTATTGAAAATAATTTTTTATATTTATTCGAAATTAATTTAATAATCAATTATTAATAAATTAAATTAATTCAATCAATTAATTTAATTAAAACAAAAATGTAAACACTCCTATAATTAACATTGAATCATAGTAACTTTTTATAATAAAATGTTTTATTTTTTTGTTTTTTCTTTTTTTAGAAATTTTTTCACTTGCTAGAAATGGTTATAGTTAATTAAGAATTGTGCAATTAGAGCATTTAATTTACTTCATCCTTTAATTGTTTAATATTTTTGCCCTTTTATAGTAAGAAGATAGGTTTATTTATTTATTTATTTATTTATTATTCATTATTATTAGGATATTATTTTTTTTGCGCCGTGAAGACAACAAAATGGTTTACTCCTTGTGGGAATATATAATTTCTTCCTCATTCCAATAAATAATACTGCAGAAATGTACGTGCATGCCACAATAACCTAAAAATACAACCTTTTTCTCATTGATTGAAGAAAATGGGTCACGTGAAAAGGTAATTTTTGGCCTTGTTTGCATAGTCCATGGGAAGAGATTTCTTGAAGTTGTAAAAAAGTTAAATGTGAACTGGACTTTCTTATCATCAAAGTAACAAACACCATCTTATTTTTACACACGGTGATTGACTTAGTAAGATTGTATCGTCAACAAATGTGATTTGGATTAAATTTTATTAATAATTTGTATTTTGATGTTATGGTGAGAAGGATCAATCTTATATAATAAGATTAAAATATTTATTTATCGAAATCTAAAATTTAATTAAGTTAATTTATATAATTATTTTAAAATATTATTTAATAAATTTAAATTTAAAATTAATATATTATCATTTTTTTTATGTTTAGACTATGAATTTCTTTTTGTAAAAAAAAAAAAATCTCTCATAAGTTTATTTTATCCGCATAAAAAAATTAACAACGCCACCTTTATTATTAATTACCAAGGAAAACTAATTAATCAAGAGAGCCTAATTAGAAAACTTAGGGTTGTGGAATTCATGGGGAAGAGAAGAAAATGGCCGTAGCTAAGCTGACATTCTTCTAGTACGAAGACATTGTTTTAGTGATGAAGCTGGACACGCTTCAGTCAAGGCCATTGATATCGAAAGCCTAGATATAAATTTCCATGAAATAATGACTTAATTTGCAAGAAAATTAAATCTTAGATTTTCTATTCCTAGGTTTTACAAAGATTTTGGCTACATGCATCCCTTCCAAATCAAACTCATCTTAAGCTAAATTTCAATATCTGTAATAGTATTTTCTTTTTCCCTGATATGAATAATTTATATTATCGCTGTTAGAGTGGGTAATTAGAAGGTAATTCAATTGGCAAAGAGTGGGTAATTAAAATCAAAACCTAGCTAGGTGGGCTAACATAATTTTGCCAACACTGTCAATAATGATAAAATGATTTGAGTTAAATATAAGAAAAATACACTTACAAATAAATTACTTATTAATAATTTGTAATCCACATGTGACCACATGCATTTGAAAGGTTGCCAGGTTGAGGTGTAATGCCCTTCTCTGCAAGTAAGTCAGATAAGTAGTATAGAATAGATGGATTAGGAGGACTTCAAGAGTAATTAAAAATTAAAAACATAAATAAAATTAAAAGCAAAATGATAAAATTCAATTGAAATTGAAATATTTTACACAAAATTCTATATTGACTTTGAATATCTAATAAATTTGACCTTAATTTAATATTGTTAACTATCTCATTGATATATAACTAGTTTTAAACCTGTGCGACGCACGAAAATATATTTATATATCAATAAATCTAGATAAATATAAATTTTCTTAAATGATAATATAAGTTATGAAATTTATGAACAACTCATAACTTATATAATCATTTTTGTTTAAATTTATATATTTTAATGTAATAAATAAATTAATTATATATTGAATATACTTATGCAACTATCATCAGTTCTAAAAGAACTCAAACTATAATTTATTAAATCCAAATAATCTTTAAATAAAAGACAATAATGTTTTTGATTTCAAGAAATTAAAAATTTCATCTTTAAAATCAATCTTACATACAAATTTTTTCATGGAAGACTTCTCCATAAGTTGTTGTTGAAGTAAAGATGCAGCAATTGATTCTTCAATATTTCTTGTTATGTTTGAAGTATGTGTTATTTTACTGGAATGAGTCAATAGATTTCACATATGGAAGTGAAAAGATAGATAAAATAATAATATGTAATTTGATAACAATTGAATTATAATTTAGACTATATAACTTTATAACAAACATAATCATTATAATAAGTTTATACATACATTTCTAATAATTTTTATATTCAAGCTAAGGATCAAAATATTTTACCTTTTTCACATGACATATAGTATCAACCAAGAGTGGTATCAACTTTCATGATAGTGACTCTATTAGTAAAAGATTTTCCCTATATATACCCAATCATCTTTAAATCAATAATCAATAAAAAATATTAAAAAAAGAAAGCTAATATCATAGTTAAAGAAATATAAAATATAAGTATAAAAAAAAATAACATTTGAGCAGTGCAGATCAAGAAATGATACTAAGTGAAAATTAGAAGAAAAATTGAAGTAGAGTTGAGTAGTGATCAAAAAATATAAAGTTAGTGAAAAGTGGTTAAAGATACATTATGCTTAACCTAGAGCTACTAATACAAAAGGTGTGTTACAAGTTAATTAATAAGATAATTTTAAATTTATGATAGTTAGTATTGAAATAATAAAAATTGTGAGTGAAAAATTGTCTAAATATGACAAGTTCATTGATATTGAAATATTTTATTCTACCATTAACATTTAGAGATCTCTTAATTTAGAATAATAAAACAAAATAAATTTATTGTATTTAATAATGAAAATAAAACAAATTAAATTTTAATTAAATTAACTTACATTAATATCTAGATTTTAAAATTATAAAACATTACAAATGAAATCCAAATGCATTAATATTTTACCAAATGAAATTAAATGAAATCATCTTTAATGAAATATAAATCTATCAATCAAATATAAATTAATAAAATATTTTATTCCATTAATTTAATTGTGGAGAATTAATTTGATACATTTGCTTTCTATAGTTACATATAAAATATATTAATTATTCAAATGGATACTATATTTAATCAAATATAAATGTATTAAATAATTAATTAGTGAATCAATTATTTATAATTATAATTGTAGCATTTACTAAATTATTAATTATATATTGATTGATTTAATTTGTCAAATTAAGAAAATTTTAAAATTTTAATATTTTTAATATGAATTGAATTGAGTATGATTTAAAGTTAATAATAAAAGCATAAATATAGTCAATTGATAAGATAATTTTAAATTATGAAAGTTAATATTGAAATAATAAAAATTATGAGTGAATAATGGGTTCTAACAATGGCAAGTTGATTGATATTAAAATATTTATTCTACCATTAACTTTTAGAGATCACTTAATTTAGAACAATAAAACAAATTAAATTATTATATTTAATAATGACAATAAAACATATTAAATTTTAATTAAATCAACGTGCATTAATATCAAATAATAAAATTTTAAAACGTTACAATGAAAACAAATGAAATCAAATGCAATATATAATTAATAAATTTAGAAATCTAAATTATAATTAATAAAAATAATTAAGACGACAAATTAATCATTTAATTTGATTAATAATAAAGTATCCATTAAATTATAGAAAGCAAATGTATCAAATTAATTCCCACAATTTAAATTATATGGAATAAAATATTTTATTAATTATATTTGATTTATAGATTTAAATTCTATTAAAGATTGATTTCAAATTAATTCATTTGTAAATATAAATCATTTGGATTTCATTTGTAATGTTTTATAATTTTAAAAATCTAGATATTAATGTAAGTTAATTTAATTAAAATTTAATTTGTTTTATTTTCATTATTAAATACAATAAATTTATTTTGTTTTTATTATTCTAAATTAAGGATCTCTAAATGTTAATGGTAGAATAAAATATTTCAATATCAATGAACTTGTCATATTTAGACCATTTTCACTCACAATTTTTATTATTTCAATACTAACTATCATAAATTTAAAATTATCTTATTAATTAACTTGTAACACACCTTTTGTATTAGTAGCTCTAGGTTAAGCATAATGTATCTTTAACCACTTTTCACTAACTTTATATTTTTTGATCACTACTCAACTCTACTTCAATTTTTCTTCTAATTTTCACTTAGTATCATTTCTTGATCTGCACTGCTCAAATGTTATTTTTTTTTGATTACTTATCATTTTATATCTTCTTTTAACTATGATATTAGCTTTCTTTTTTTTAATATTTTTATTGATTATTGATTTAAAGATGATTGGGTATATATAGGGAAAATCTTTTACCAATAGCAGTCACTATCATGAAAAGTTGATACCACTCTTGGTTGATGACTATATGTCATGTGAGAAAGGTATAATATTTTGATCCTTAGCCTTTGAATATAAAGAATTATTATGAAATGCTATGTATAAACTTATTATAATGATTATTGTTTGTTATTAAAGTTATATAGTCTAAATTATAATCTCATTGTTGTCGAATTAACATATTATTATTTTATCTGATCTTTTTCACTTCCATATGTGAAATCTATTGACTATCATCCAATAAAGATGACATATACTTCAAACATAACAAGAAATATTTGAAGAATCAATTAGCGGCATCCTTTACTTCAACAACACTTATGGAGAAGTCTTCCAATGAAAAAAATTTGTATGTAAGATTGATTTTAAAGATGAAAATTTTTAATTTCTTGAAATCAAAAACATTATTGTCTTTTATTTAAAGATTATTGGATTTAATAAATTATAGTTTGAGTTCTTTTAGAATTGATGATAGTTGCATAAGTATATTCAATATATAATTAATTTATTTATTACATTAAAATATATAAATTAAATAAAAATGATTATATAAGTTATGAGTTTATTCATAAATTTCATAACTTATATTATCATTTAAGAAAAATTTATATTTAATAGATTTATTGATATATAAATATATTTTTGTGCGTCGCACAGGTTTAAAACTAGTTATATATCAATGAGATAGTTAACAATATTAAATTAAGGTCAAATTTATTAGATATTCAAAGTCAGTATAGAATTTGTGTAAAATATTTCAATTTCAATTGAATTTTATCATTTTGCTTTTAATTTTATTTATGTTTTTAATTTTTAATTACTCTTGAAGTCCTCCTAATCCATCTATTCTATACTACTTATCTGGACTTACTTGCAGAGAAGGGCATTACACCTCAACCTGGCAACCTTTCAAATGCATGTGGTCACATGTGGATTACAAATTATTAATAAGTAATTTATTTGTAAGTGTATTTTCTTATATTTAACGCAAATCATTTTATCATTATTGACAGTGTTTGGCAAAATTATGTTAGCCCACTAGCTAGGTTTGATTTTAATTACCCACTCTTTGCCAATTGAATTACCTTCTAATTACCCACTTAACAGCGATAATATAAATTATTCATATCAGGGAAAAAGAAAATACTATTACAGATATTGAAATTTAGCTTAAGATGAGTTTGATTTGGAAGGGATGCATGTAGCCAAAATCTTTGTAAACCTAGGAATAGAAATCTAAGATTTAATTTCTTGCAAATTAAGTCATTTATTTCATGGAATTTATATCTAGGCTTTCGATATCAATGGCCTTGACTGAAGCGTGTCCAGCTTCATCACTAAAACAATGTCTTCGTACTAGAAGAATGTCAGCTTAGCTACGGCCATTTTCTTCTCTTCCCCTGAATTCCACACCCTAAGTTTTCTATTAGGCTCTCTTGATTAATTAGTTTTTCCTTGGTAATTAATAATAAAGGTGGCGTTGTTAATTTTTTTATGCGGATAAAATAAACTTATGAGAGATTTTTTTTTTTTTACAAAAAAAAATTCATAGGTCTAAACATAAAAAAAATGATAAATATTAATTTTAAATTTTAAATTTATTAAATAATATTTTAAAATAATTATATAAATTAAGCTAATTAAATTTTAGATTTCGATAAATAATATTTAATCTTATTATATAAGATTGATCCTTCTCACCATAACATCAAAATACAAATTATTAATAAAATTTAATCCAAATCACATTTGTTGACGATACAATCTTACTAAGTCATCACCGTGTGTTAAAAATAAGATGGTGTTGTTACTTTGATGATAAGAAAGTCCAGTTCACATTTAACTTTTTACAACTTCAAGAAAATCTCTTCCCATGGACTATGCAAACAAGGCCAAAAATTACCTTTTCACGTGGACCCATTTTCTTCAATCAATGAGAAAAAGGTTGTATTTTTAGGTTATTGTGCATGCACGTACATTTATGCAGTATTATTTATTGGAATGAGGAAGAAATTATATATTCCAACAATGGAGTAAACCATTTTGTTGTCTTCACGGCGCACCTAATAATAATAATAATAAATAAATAAATAAATAAATATTATCTTCTTTACTTTAAAAGGACAAAAATATTAAACAAATTAAAGGATGAAGTAAATTAAATGCTCTATGACAATTCTTAATCTAACTATAACGATTTCTAGCAAGTGAAAAATTTTTAAAAAAAAGAAAAAACAAAAATAAAAATTTTATTATAAAAAGTTTACTATGATTCAATGTTAATTATAGGAGTGTTTACATTTTTGTTTTAATTTAAATTAATTGATTGAGTTAATTTAATTTATTAATAAATTGATTATTAAATTAATTTCGAATAAATATAAAAAATTATTTTCAATAAAAATGAAAGATATTGTTACGAGAAATTTACTATGATTCGACCTTAACAAAGGTTTTAATCAACGTGTAGCTGACCAGGATTGGTACTTTATATCTGCAATTGATTTCTTTGATTTTTTCTCAAACCAAGTGCAATTTAAAACTTATTTCCCAATTTATTGTACTTTTAAATTTATTTTTTAATCTCTAGTACTTATTCCCCATGTCATCCCATTCATTTTGTTTGCTCCCTTCTTCTCTTTCTATCCATCTTCTCTTATTGTACTGTACTTTTTTCTCTCTTTTGGGCTCTTTTTTCATTTTCATCTTCAGACATGATAATGGAGAAAATCAATTTGAGTTTACCATAGATGCTTCCTTGTCCTATCCTTATAGTCCTTCAATCTCTTTTTTCTACTTTTAATTTGCATGATTAATGTTAGATACAAGACTTGCTAATACAACAAACTTATTTTGATTGATGATCTTTCACTTGAGAAAGGTTGTAGTATCACTTTCCAGCCTCGTGTTGAACCAATCAAAGAACAAATAAAATGACTTCAAGACGTGTTATAAATATCACTTTTTTTAAAGTTTATTTTATCTCTATCAATTATGGTATACACAAAGAGATAATCGAAATGTCTCTTAAATATAATAAAGTTTTATTTGAGATCACCTTATACTTGTGATTTTAAACTACTAAAGACCTTTCATGTGAGATAGAAATACTTTGCTTTTGAAACATGATTTTTTGCAGAAACAATGTCTTAGACACATGCTTCTATTTTGAGAGATAATTGAAGAAAAAGAGAACAATGTCCAAATATTTTTATTATCTCTCAAAATGTGTTCTAAGCATATCTATTTATAGAGAATGGATTCAAAGGTTGTAGCCTTTGACTGAATTGTTTCGTTGAAACAATCATCTCATTTAATCAAGAACTCATCTCTTTGAATAATTATATCTGTAATTATTCATCTTTCAAAGTGAAAGATTACTTCTTGAACAATTACAACTCCATTCTAATAGAAACCAATTTTCACATTTTAGGAAATATAACTTTTGAACTAAGGCAATTGGATGCCAAATCGGCCATCCGACTGCCTAAGTGTATTTTCTAACAGAATACGCTTTGAATGAAAACAGTTGGACTCTCATCTAGGGCATCCGATTGCCCAAGAATATTTCTAAAACCGAATGCTTTTCAAGACAGGGTAGTCAACTCCTTTAAACAAAACTCAATTTTGCTTGTTTTTAACTTTGTTTCTGAACTCTTGATTAAGTATATTAATTAATTAATTTTCTTTATTTTGAAAATCATTCTAATAGTGAATTCATAAAGGATTATGTCAATTGCTATAAACAAGAGCTGAAGAATTAAAAGCCAAGCTTGGAGAATTGTTAATTAATCTCTCATTGAAAAAGGAAAAAAAACTTGAGGAATTGGTTTGGAAGTTAAGTTGTAGAAGACGGAGAGTTTGTAAATTTCAACCAATAATAGTAAAATCGAAAATTATTATTGCTAATTTCATCTTAACATAATAATAGAAAATAAAAAATTATTGTATTTTTGTGTAATCTAACAAGTTTTCTTAAAACCCTAATCTTTGCTCCATAGTTACAAAACATCCATGTCAAAGTAAAATTTTTGTCATTTCTCAAAGTAAATTTAATATTCTATATTTTAACAAAAATAATTAATATACTATATTCATTTCTTTCACACACATTCATATATGATAGTTTTTGAATGATATATGATGGTTTTTGAATAAGTTTGAGAAAAATATGCAATACCATAAAATAAGAAAGAAGCAACATATAGAGGGGAATGATGCAATCAAGATAAAAGAGCGGGGTTTTAGGAAAGAAGCAATATATAGAAAAGAATGATGAAATCAGGATACAGGAGTAGGGCTTTAGGAGTGACTATAGAGTGCAATGGTTTGGTACAAAAAACTTTGGTTTCTCTTACACTGCCAAGATATGGCTAGCTAGTTGATTCCACTTTCTAATATAGTTTGAAACCTTAATCTTTGCTTCATTGTTACAAAACATCCATTAACTGTTTCTTAAAGTAAAATCTTTTGGTCATTTCTCAGATTAAATTTAATATTCTATATTTGTACAAAAATAATTAATATACTATATTCATTTCTTTTACACACATTGATATATGATAGTTTTTGAATGATATGAGATGGTTTTTAAGAAGTTTGAGAAAAAAAATACAGTACCATAAAATGAGAAAGAAGTAACATATAGAGAAGGGATGAAATCAAGATACACGAGTGGAGTTTTAGGAAATAAGCAATATATAGAAGGGAAGGATAGAATCAGGATACAAGAAGGGCTTACGAAGTGACTATATAGTTTAAATATGACATGACAACGACTTGGCAAAAAGTAAAAGACATTGAAAAATAAGTTTAAAAGTACAATAATTTTGGAAATAAGTTTTTAAATTATAATAGTTTGGTTAAAAAAATTGAGGTTTCTCCTACATTGCCAAGAGAAAGCTGGCTAGTTGTTTCCACTTCTTTGTGTAGTTTGGAAACGATGGATTAAGAAGAGGCGGACGAAATTGGAGGCTAGGGCAATAAGATTTTCTGGCAAAATAAAGAAGCAAGCAACAAGATTTTTAGGGAAAATAAAGAAGCAAAACAAAAATAGAAAAAAAAAACTTTTAAAACTATTAATTGGCAACTAGTTATAGGAAAATGGAAACAATATCATAGTAGGAATAACCTTGATTTTCAAAATTTCAAGAATCATGCATGAATGTAAGGTGGTGATTGAAAAATTCAAATAATTTTTGATGATTGTTTGCTTTTTGAAGTCAGATTATTATAGATCTGGTTCATGAGAATTAGTTTAGGTTGAAGGATTTAAATATCAGAGCAAGATAGCTATCTTCAGAAGAAAAAAGAAAATTTAAAGAATTGAAGAACACAGAATGCTTAGGAGAGAGAAAAAAGATAATTCTATTCCATTAATTTGTACCATATATCCCTTCTCCTTTTAATATTGTAAGCTAACAAGCTTCAACTGAATCTGAAAATCTCAAATTACTAGTTCTACATTCTCTCTCTTTTCTCATAACCGTAATTAAAAACATTCATAAGGAAAACAGGCTCTATTAAACATAGGCCTTACAAAAACTAAAAAAAAGACCAGTAAAATAGGTCCAACAACAATAGTAAATAAAACCAATTGTAGTTCAATCTTTTAAGCCCACAACAATATTCCCTGTATGAAGAGAGTCATTGTCCCTCAAATGTTCTAAGGCAGGATACTTTTGTTGTAACTCATACAAGCTTTCCAAATAGCATCTTCTTAGAAAAGAATTTAGTCTACTCCACCAGTACTTCAGTGACAGCTTTGTTATCCCTTTTAACCATTCTCCTGTCTAGGAATCTGTAATAGGTTCTTTCACCATTGTTCCATCTTCACCAATAATAGGCAAATTAGATTGGACCATGGAACTGTCTACATGTTCTTTGGCTGTAAACCATGAAATATAGGATGGATTTCAGAACCAATAGGTAATTACAGGCCTTTAAGCCACTTGACCTATCCTTTTTAAGGACACTGTAAGGTCCAAAAAATTTGGCAATAAACTTGTTATAACTTCTGTTCTTCACTGGTTGTTGTCTATAAGGCTATAACTTAACATATACCACATCTCCTACCATAAACTCTTTATCACTTTTTTTTTGTCAGCCATGTTTTTCATCATTGTGTGTGCTCTGGATAAATAAAACTTCATCATTAGAATGGCAACTTCCCTGGCTTGTAAGCTTTTGTCCTTCACTTCTACCAAAAAAATCTCCTACCAAGTAAGGCAGATGTAGTAGAGGAAGTTGTCCATATACTACCTCATAAGGAGAGGTTTTTAGAGTAGAGTGATGGTTGGTATTATACCACCATTCTACTAATGGCAGCCATTTATTCCATTCTTTTGGTGTCTCAATCACCATGCATCGTAAAGTATGTATTTAAACATTTATTAACTTATATCTGTCTAATCCATCAGATTGAGGATGATAAGTTATAGACATGTTGAAAGAAGTTGCATGCATTTTGAATAACTCCTGGCAGAATCTACTCATGCAAATTTTATCCTTATCTGAGACAATGGAATTAGACATCCCATGTAACTTGAATATATTATCCATAAACGCTTGAGCTACTGACAAAGTAGTGAAAGGATGAGAAATGGCCACAAAATGAGCACCATTTGGTCAACCTTTCCACAACCACCAATATAGTATCCTTGCTCTATGATATAGGTAACCTTCAATAAATCCATAGAAATGTCATTACCCAAATTCTGTCAGGTATAGGAAGTGGTTGGAGAAAGACCTGGTGTTGCTCAATTGTGATATTTTGCACTGTTAACATACAGTACATTCTTGAAACCAACCTCCTTACATTAATTTTTTTAATCCTTTTAGGACACAAACATTGCCAATTCTATTCATTGTAACATGAACCCTAAAATGTCCACTAATTGGACTGCTATGATAATATTGCAAAAGTTCCTATCTCGAAGCTGGTACTAATCTTACAACCAATTTTCCTTTTCTCTTCAATTAGCCTCCATGCCAAGTGTATTTAGAGCTAATAGACACATTATATTGCACTTCACCAATAAGTTTTGGAGTGAATTTTACTTATGGTTACTGAAATTTGACCAAAATCCCATCCAAATCACTAACTTTAATTTGTCTCATTAAAATCACTAAAATTTATTTAGTGTATCAAAATTGGTCATTTGACAAATACCATCCAAATTATTTGCATAAAAATAACGTCGGTACCATTTCAATGCCACATTCGTCACCATATCAGTTAATTAAACCTCAATAAATAGCAAAAAATCTATGTTTGTTTTTTCTCACTACCTTTCCCAAAAAAAAAAAAATGATTGTCACCAACAATCGATCACCACTTTCTTACACCACTCCGGACCATCGTCCTATATCCACAATCCTTGCACAAAATATTGCGCCAAGGCATTGCATTACAATTTAGAAAATGGCTCTAATCGGAAAGAACATTTTGCAAAAAGAGACCCAAATGTCACAACTGGGCTGATGTGTCCACCTACTCAAAGCACCACAAAGGAAAAAGTTAATAAAAAAAAAATTACTTGAAAATTCATAAAAAAACGTTGCATGGAAGTAATTAACAATATAAGAATAAGACTTTTATTAATTACTAGGACAAAGTGTGAAAATAAAAGCTTTGAATTTTAAGGTTTTAATTATTTTGGGGCCTACGTGAAAACTTAACCTCCATATTTTGACTTAACTGAATTTACCATGAACTATGGGAGTTTGATACTCACTGAAGATTTTGCTTGCTTCCATTTTAAAACTCCGTAACCTTCATTGATTGATGCAAATAACCGAATTTGCTTATAAAATTTCCAACTTTTTTGAATTCTAAAATTACTACTAAAAAAATGGAATCTTTTGGGAAGAAGTTTAACTTAATATAGCAACCAAATCCCATATTGTTTTGAAATAACAAACAAAAAACTAATGCTTCAAAATTTTGAATCTTTCTTTTGCAGTCTAAGAACCAAGAGAAGATATTAAGAAGTACCTTGTCAGTTTTCACTTTATAGCCTTTAGCAGCAAAGGCAATGAAAGATTGGAGTCTCGGCGAGGCAAAAGAGATAATGGAAAACTTATGGGAAGCAAATGAAGGGAACCCAAAATGCATTGGGTGGAACTACGTTTTCAAGGCTTTGCCCAGCTTCTTTAATGCACCAGACGTATTATGGCGTGATTTGTTCGTTCAAAATTATATTTTAATTAGTAAAATTAATTATCCCATTGTATGTTTTAATTTATAAGAGTTTAGTTAGTTGATGTGAGGGATGATGTGGCATGACATGGTAGTCACCTTATTTTCTGTCAAATTAATATGGATAAAATATACTAAGTGACCAAATTTGATGCACTTAATAAACTTTTAATGACCTTAATGGGACAAATTTAAAGTTCAATTATTTGGATGAGATTTTGGTTTCGCTCTACCTTTTGCAATCTTTAGTCCTGCTTCCAAGAAATCCTAAATTTTACTCAATAAGTCAATGTTCATAATCGAAACTACCATTATCGAGTTGACATAAACTCAGGTCTTTTTGATAAAGTATCAGCCACTATATTAAATGCTTCTTTTCTATACACAACTTCATAATCATACCCTATCATTTTTGCCATCTAGAGCTATTATGCAAGAGTTATTGCTTGTTTAGTGAGTAGAAATTTTAATTTTGGTGATCAGTTCTTGATAATTAAAATGCCTACCAGATAAGTATACATTCCACTTCTTAACTTCCATAATCACAACCGTCATTTCTTTCTCATACACAGAAAGAATCTGGTGCTTAGTTGATAATGCTTTGCTAAAGTATGCAATAGACCTTCCTTCCTAAGTTAATACAAGTCTTACCGCCAAGCTAGAAGCATTACTCTTAACCATGAACACTTTGTTGAAATTAGGGAGGGCTAAAACTAGAACTATGGTCATAACGATCTGTAGCTTATTGAAAGACTCTTATGCTGATTCGTTTCACTTAAAAGCATCTTTCTTAAGTAACTCTGTCAACAGCTTAGCCGGTAATCCATACCCTTTAATAAAACCTCTTGTAATACCCTATGAGTCCAAAGAACCTGTTCAGTTTTTTGATGCTTTGATGTTGAAGCCAATTCAAAATACCCAAACTTTTATTTATCCATTTCAACTCTTTTATGAGAAATAACATGCCCCAAAATTCAACTTTTTAGCACCATAAGACATACTTACTCCTTTTAAGGAACAATTGGTTAGTTTTCAGAATCTTAAAAACCATTCTCATATGTTTTAAGTGACTACACATACCAGTAGAAAATATGAGAATATCACCAAAGAATACTAATACAAAATTCCTCAAGTGAGTTTAAAAAGACAGTTCATAAGGCTTTGAAGGTTGAAGGTGCATTGGTAAGGCCAAAAGGCATGATAGAAATTCATAGTAGCATTTATTAGTTCTAAAGGGCAGTTTTGTAAACATCTGCCTCCTGCATCTCAATTTGATGATAACCAAACTCTTAAATCTAGTTTAGAAAATTTTTGCACCATATAACTCATCTAGTAATTCCTCCACCAGGGGAACATGAAACTTAGCTTTAATAGTGAGATGATTCAGTTGCTTGTAATCAACATAGAGTCTCCACGATCCATCTTTCTTTTTCACCATAATAATTGGAGGAATTACTATTGATATTGAATAATAAAGAACAAGAATGAGCTTTCTGACTGACAGTCAATGCCTACAAAAAGCTTCATAGTTTGTTTTTTCTTTGGCCAAATATAAGCATACCAAGTTGTGTACCTTGTAGTTTCTTCAAACTACCTTTGATAAGGAAATTGCATGGTCAAAGCAAAAAAATCCCATACTATTAGCCCCAAGGTTTTCAACCATTGCAGCTTTAAGAATAAGGCTAAAGCCATGAAATCAGTTGTAAAATATAGGACCCCAAACAGGACCACGTATAACTTTGACATAATCCTGCAGTTTTCACGCTTTCACATTTGATATGGTTACCCCCACTTGATGGTTTCTGTTTAATAGGTATTCCTAATGCTTTAATCAATGAAATGACTATAAAATTGTTGAGTACTACCAGAGTCAACTAGTATCACCAGTTTATGATTCTTTAAGTTCCCCCTTAGTATCCTCATAGTCTGAAACCTGATGTACCTTGCATAATATGTAAAGACAACACAGGTTGTTCCCCATTATCATTTTCAATCATCATCACTTCAAGATTAATTATGCAATCAGAGAATTCTTTAACCTCTGTAGACACCGGTTTTGTCCGGGTTTACTAATAATAATAATAATAATAATAATAATAATATAATAAAATAAATTTTTTTAAAAAAATAATTATTTAGTTATTAAAAAAAAGAAGAGAAAATAGGAAAA
Organism: Durio zibethinus; assembly: GCF_002303985.1. The sequence goes on along the minus strand of NW_019168172.1, from coordinate 2,071 downwards.
AAATAGAAAGAAGGGTGGTTGGTGTACGTCGTTGCTGCCGCCCCTGACCAGCCCCTTGTCCAGCCTCCCTACCACGCCTACGACCATCTATCCCCTTATTTAAAGCTCTTTAAAACCCACAGTCTCTTCCCCTTCAACCTTTTTCTCGGAAATCCCTTCTCGAAAACCTTCGGACAGATCTTAAAAACCTTCAAACATACTTCCCACAACACCCTTTCAGACACCCAACCACACAAAAAAAAAAAACCCTTCAACCCACACCAACCACGAAAACAGAAACATAAAAACAGAAACAAAAAAAAAAGACACAGTCCTCCCCATAGGGAGGAACCTCAGTGCCGAGCTCCCTACAAAAAATAAAGAAAACAGATTCAATTTTAGTCTAAAAAAAAAAGAAAAAAAAAGAAGGCAGAAAACTTCAAGCCCTGATCTACGACGATCGAGGTCGTTTCTGGCAAAAGAAAGCTAGATCTAGAAACAAAGGGCGTTGAAGAGAGTTTGCCAGAATAATTTTTATGTTTTTCGACGATCGAAAACCACCAGCAGTGACCGCCTGTGGTGACCCAGGCAACTGTCGGTGCGGGTGGTCTACGACGGACGGTGAGAGCCCTAGAGCTCTCTTTCCCTTTTTTTTTTTTTGAAATAGAGAAGAATATGACCAAAAAAATTTTTTTTGGTTTTATATAGAAGGCTACAGTCCAAAACGACGTCGTTTCGGCCAAGAAAGATCCGTGCGTTGACCCAAATCCGACCGAGATCCGCATAACCTGACTTGTTAACCCGCTCTTCCAACAACTGGTGACGGTCCAATTGAATCAGATCGAATTGTAGAATTCCACCCGAATTGCAGATTAAACCGCTAAAACTGATTTATCAACTTTGGTGTCGAACCGTTGACCGGTCCGGGTTCAGGTAAAAAAAAATTTTTTTTTAATTTTTTATATATTATTATTTTTGTTATTTTAAGTAAATTTTTTATATTTATGCATGATAAGTTCTTAAATTGTTATGATAAAATGTTTAATTATTTTAATAATAATAAAATTAAAAACAAGTAATAATTAAAAATATATATTAAAAATGCTTAAAAAATAATTATATTTTATTATTTTTTCTGCCTGGAGGGAATAAAAATATTTTTCTCAAAATAATTCCGCCTAGATGTTGGGGAGTTATTATTATTAAATTTTCATAAAAAGAGATATATGAGAAATTATTGATTAAATTTCAAAAATCACTAAAATCGAACTTGCTCTGAAAATCTGCCTAGATGTTAGAGATTTTTAGAGATGTTCATATTTTCTTAAAAATGAAACCTCAATTTTTAAAACCAAAACCATAAGTTTCTAAAACTCTTAAAATTCGAAACCCCTAAAAATCTAAAATCCCTTAAATCCAAACCCCTAAAATCCAAAACCCCTAAAATCCAAACCCCAAAATCCAAAATCCCTAAAATCCAAACCCTTAAATCAAAACCCCAAACCACAAAACCCAAACCCTAAAATCTCCAAACTCTAAAATCAAAACCCTAAACCTTCCATATCCTAAAATTTCAAGCCTTAAAACCCTCTAAACTTTAAAAACCAAACCTTCAAAACCTTTACTTAAGCCCCTACTCAAAATCTCATAACAATCCTAAGGACACGTGTGAAAATTCCATTTGAAGCAATTTATTCTCGAATGCCGCCTAGATGATGAGATATTTAGGAAATTTTACTTCGTTAAGTCTTTTCACATGATTTCTTAATTCACATTAATAATAAGATTAATAAATAAAAAGTATGACAGTAAATTGAGATTTTAAATATAAATAGTCGCACCTAAGCTTTGTCTAGATTTAAATTGGGATTTTAAATATAAACAGTCGCACCTAAACTTTTAAAATTCGAAACCCCTAAAAATCTAAAATCCCTTAAATCCAAACCCTTCCTAAACCAAAAACCCAAACCCTAAAATCTCCAAACTCTAAAATCAAAACCCTAAACCTTCCATATCCTAAAATTCAAGCCTTAAAACCCTCTAAACCTTAAAACCAAACCTTCAAAACCTTTACTCAAGCCCTTACTCAAAA